>PVHP010043351.1:0-14574 GCA_004024765.1 Zapus hudsonius
GAGAGAGAGAGAGAGAGAGACCAGGGCCACCGCCTTGTGGGTCTGGCTTATGTGGGTCCTGGGGAATCGAACCTGGGGCCTCAGGCACTGGAGGCTAGTGCCTTAACCACCGAGCCATCCCTCCAGCCCATCTCCTGCCATTTTTTGAGATAGAGTCTTGGTCTGATGGTCACCAAGTAACCTGCACTGGGGTTCTCCCTGTTTCTACCCTCCAGTACTAGGACTATAAAGGTGTGCCACCACACCCAGCATTCATATGTGGGGTTCAGGGTTTAATTGATGTCTCATGCTTACAAAGTCTAGCTCTCTACCAACTAAGCCTCCTTTTTTACCTAGTGTGTTTATTCTTATAAGAAATTATTTTTCAATTGCAATTTTCTTGAGAATTTTTCCATATTCTTATCTGAGACATGTCTTTGCAGATCACCAGACTACAAGGAGTTAAACAAAATCATTTTTAATCATTGAAATTAAAGTAAAAAGAGAATATGCACAAATTTACATAGAAAGGCAATAATTTAATAGGGCATTTTGGATTAGGGGTTCTCAACCTCTACAATAAGTTATACCTGCCTGTAGGTGAATTTTAGCAAAGCTAAATGCGAGTAGAAGTTTTGCAAATACCATTAGTCTTCATAATTAAGAAACTCCAACTTGCATTATAAACGAAACTTCAGGTATGAACTTTCACAACGTCTTTTGGATGCTTCTCATGTTGTGCAACTCGCCTGCTGACATTTTAGAATAGCAAATTCATAGCTGATTTTTAGAGGCTCCTAGAACTGGAGGTTATGGGTAGCTCTGTTAAAAATTCATGCTTCTATATGCTGCAACAAATTGTTATTTTTCTCAAGCTAGTCACTGCCTTTTCTGGAACTATGAAGGCAACTGCATGGGAATCCTCCTTGGACTCCTTTTCCTCAGCTACAAAACAAGAGGCTTCTACTAATTGACTGATCTCTCAGGTCCCTTGCACTGCTGTCATTGTCTGTCAGACACTGGCTGTGACCCAATTAAGCAGCTGTAGCTTCAAGTTACTCCAGTCCCACAGGTTCTGTGGCTAGGTGGATACAGAAGAAATCATGGGATTCTGCTTCCTTCTAGGCAGATAAATCCCTTCAGCAGGAATTTAAAATGCTCTCGACACGGTCGTCATGAAATACTGACCGCTGGGAAGTGCAAAGAGAAAAATAACCCTGTAGCTTTAGGGAACTGAACTACTTACTACCTGTGAAGGGCTTCCCAGCGAGAAGATGATCCAAGCACAAATCTAATCCATCTCAGAGAAGAGAAAATTCTCATCATTGCTAGGAACTAGGCGCAGGATGAAACCGTACTAAAATTTCTTTAACCATGGAAATAGCATCCTGAGAACCCCTTTCTGTGTGGCTAGGCAGAAATACACCTGTCTTACTCTTCTGGAAGCACAGTGAAGCTCTCTAGAATAACAGGCTGGAAGAGAAATTGCTGATTGGTAATTTAGAAGCTTAGGTGGGAACATTGCATATGAAGACTGTCTGGGAACGTGAAAACAGAACAAGAAAATACGTGGCTGTGAATGTTTGTGCTGTTTAGAAGGAAAATGTGAAACAAGCATTTTCTGTGTGTTCTTATCGCTTTTAAGAGCACTCTCACTCAGAGCTAACTTCCTTCCTTCTCTTCTTCTCTCCCTCCATCTCTCCTCCCATCCCTCATCCCTCCATTCTTCCCTTTTTTCCTGCTGTCTTTTTTGTTTGTTTTTAATTGTGAGACTCACTATGTAGCTCAGACAGGTCTAAGTTATGATCCTCCTACCTCTTCTTCCCAAGGGCTGAGATTCCAGGCATGGGCCACCATGCTTGGCTCTGAACATCCTCACTGAAATGTTCTTTCCTTGGGGAGTAGAGTGTTGCCTTCCTGGTGCTTGGTGCTGTCCAAAATACAGCCCTGAGCTCCACCCCGATTATATCTTCCACATGGCTTCATTTCCTCCGTAGGCTTGTATTCCTTTGACAAGCTACTGTGCTCACCACTGCATTCTGAGGAGCTATTTGGAGCTAAATCTTCAAATGCTCATTTCTCCCAGCCTCACTCTTGGCCCAGGGTTCGCCGTGTCTTCTTTGAAGCACCCCGAGAGTCTTCCACTGGCATCTACCCCATCACCATAGACCAGTCCCTGCTGTAGATCAGTCAGTAGCAGTTTTAGAGATGTGCATATAGAACATGCTCTTTCTCTATCTTTTATCGTGGTGGCCACAACTCTAGTGTGATCTGGGAGAGCATTTGTACCTGGGCTACTCACCTTTCCAGTCCTTGTGAAGTGGATTCCTTCCTCCCTTGTTCCCCTGTAGTGTCTTGAATTTGGAATGTGCCATGTAGCATCAAAAGTACAGCACAGTGATATTTTAAAAAGGGTGATGCTTACTTTTGGAGACTTCCTGTATGATCTGAGAAGAAAGAAGAAGGGTACAGAGGAGGCTCTCACAAGAGATTGGGGTGTACATTGAGACAGTGGACCTCACTCCCCAGAGCACAAAGGAAATGAGTCCCTCACTACCTTCCCCGGAGAGGGTTGTGGGATGTAAAACTACTTTCCTAGGGTGAACAAGGGCGTGTGAAACGATGACTCCATGGAAGGAGACAGGAGGCGAGGAGCATTATACTAAGGAAGGCTCTTTAAAAAGATGGCCTGCTTTTGGCCGCACTGTTGCTCCTCTAGAAATAGGCCACAAACACCCACTCTGGACATCATAGCTCCACTTGGCTTCTAGATGGGAGTCAGAGGCCTCTGGGGGGAGGATAGGAGAGACAGACAGAAAGACATGGCAATTCATGAAAGCCAAGACATAACCACAGAATGTGCAGGCGTGCAGCCAAAAGAAAAGCAGAGATGGCTGGAGGGCTTGGGATTTTATTTTCCTAGGGAGAAATCTATGAGAATCTATGAGAAATTAGGAACGTGGATTTCATTTTTGACAGGTTTTTTTTGGTGTGTGTGTGTGTGTGTCTGTGTGTGTGTGTGTATGTGCATGTGCGTGGAAGAGAGGTTGATATCAGGTGTCTTTCTTGATTGTTCTCCACCTTATTTAATGAGACAGAGTCTTTCACTTAGCTCACAATTTGGCTGTGGGATTCCATCTCCACCTCCTGAGCATCTGGATTACAGCAGAGAAGTATTTCTAGGGATGGTTGAGGTCTGAATTGGGGTCTTCATGTTTGTACCACAAGGACTTTACCAACTGAGCATATCCCCAGCCTGTAATTGTTTAAAATAATGGATTTAATTATGATATATATATATATATATATATATATATATATATATATATATATATATATATATATAGTCCTTGCAGAGAATTTTAAAAGCTAAGGGACCGGACTTCATGGATAAAATAAGATTATAAAGTAAGACCTGATAGGTATGGCTTTCTAGAAGTCAAGATAATCACAGACATTCTGAAAACAGAGAAAATCAAATTGCCAGACTCTTAAATGGTCTCGCTGTCATCTTACAATTTTTGTTTTGATTTTTCTAAGAGCAGGAGGATTTGCTTACTCTTACTTGTCAGAACAAGCAATAGCACAACTTGATACTTCAGACCACAAGTTTCAAATGTTTCCACAGGTGAGCACATTCAGCATTTGACAAATATCTGCTGTCGGGTGCTTCTCTAGATGTTACCGCACGGGTCCCTGGCCCCCTGCTAAATGAGCCTGTCTCTCTGGCCAGCAGGAGACCTGGCTCCATCGAGGAAAGGTGAGCACGGCGGCTGGACAATCACACGCAGCCGGGAGAAGTGTCCAAGCAGATCTCAAACTTTATTTTCACAATCAACCTTATATACAATCTAGGGATGGGTTGCATTGCCTTATCTCTTACACAAAGGGGGCTCAGTAAACAGGAATGCAGTTACAGGAACTCAGGCAGCAAAGCTTATCACCTCTGCCTCAGGGGACACAGGTGTGCTAGGATTAAAGGTGTGTGCCCCCACACCCTGCTTGTTTCTAAAACTTAGTTCAAGGTTACTAAAACTTAGTTCAAGGTTACTCAGCTAGGCTGGGGCACAGCAATCTGCTGTGTCATAGGTGTCTAGGCTACAAGGTGAAGATGGTATGAGGCTGGTCCTCACATGGCTTGTGTCCTGAGGAGGGTAAGGCTCACACCACACACTGTGAGCACA
Organism: Zapus hudsonius; assembly: GCA_004024765.1. Lineage (NCBI taxonomy): Eukaryota > Metazoa > Chordata > Mammalia > Rodentia > Dipodidae > Zapus > Zapus hudsonius. The sequence goes on from PVHP010043351.1 coordinate 4,164, forward strand.
CAGCAGTGCTGTAATTGATGCAAAATCAGAGCTGATTTATCTTAAATCAAGAATGGTGATAAGAAGCTCCTGTCACTAAAGGTATGGCTCATGGAATCCCAATAGCCTTGGAATGATGGGATCTCTTGTGGGAAGAGGTTGAGCCATACAGAATTGCTGACAGTATTTCTTTTTTTTAAAAAAATATTTTATTTATTTATTTTCAAGCAGAGAGAGAAAGACAGAGAGAGAGAGCGCGCGCGCGCGCGCGAGAGAGAGAGAGAGAGAGAGAGAGAGAGAGAGAGAGAGAGAGAGATAAGCACCAGGGCCAGCAAACCTTAGACACTTGCACCACTTTTTAAAAAATATTTTATTTATTCATTTTCACACATTTAAGCAGAGAGAGAGAGAGAGAGAGAGAGAGAGAGAGAGAGAGAGAGAGAGAGAAAGCGCACCAGGGCCACCACCTTGTGTGTCTGGCTTATGTGGGTCCTGGGGAATTGAACCTGAGGCCTTAGTCACTGGAAGCAAGTGTCTTAACCGCTGAGCCATTTCTCCAGCCCTGCTGACAGTATTTCATAGTTATCTTTTCTAAAAAGATATGGCATACACCTCTATGCAAGCATCATGTGACCCAGTATAACTGTCCTCATTTTCAAATTGTGATGAATAAATGGGCAACTCAGTAAACTCTGTTGTGTAGGGATACCTGTGCTGTGAATATATTTTTATAGAATAAATAATTTTCTTACGAAAATTTATTTTTATATCTTTGACTTGCTATGGATTTATATTAAAATAATGCATCCATATATCACCATAAATCTATGCAATTTAGTTTGATGCCTATTATTTTTCCTCACTTAGGCCCATAATCGGGTTTTTTTTCTGAGAATTAAGGGAGGGCCCCAGTCCTTCTTAACTTATACAGAAATTTGTACCTATGTTTCATTTGTGCTTTTTATCTACTATTATAACCAGATATACAGTCAAAATGGAGTTTTTACTTTTGGCAACATTTTGATTTTTCCATTTCTTATTAACTCTTTCCAAAAGACTTTAGGAAAACATATGTTCCCAGAGGTTCCAGTGCTTGACAATATTTATTGTGATTGTTGCTGTTACTATTGTGGTGATTTGAATGTTAAATGACCCCCATAGCCTCCCTCATGGTTTGGAATATCTGATCCCCAGTTGGTAGTGTTGTTTGGGAAAGCTGTGGGACCTTTGGGAGCTGGACCATTGCTGGAGGAAGTATGTCATTGTAGTTGGGCCTTGGAGAGTCCCAGCTCAGTCTCACTTGCTCTCTGTTCTTCCTTCCTGCTGATGTGACAATGTGACACTATCTGTCTGCTCCTGCCATGTTTCTCCACAATAATGCACTATACCCTCTGGAACTGGAGGACAAAATAAACCATTTCCTTCCTTAAGCTGTTTCAGGTCAGGTATTGTGTCTCAGTAATAAGAAAGTTACTGGCACAACTCTCTAGTCATTCACTAAGCTCTCACTAGAAAGTTCCTTCATGGTTCTATAAAGAACATAGAACATAAATCCACTTAAAGAATGAAACTAAGTTATTACAATCTGTTTTAAATTACTAACAGTCGAGTAAATAAGGAAGGGAAGCAACCTGTCTTTGTAGATTTCAAAATACAGGATCAAAGACATGATGTCTTTCGTAACTTGTCATGTCTATAGGTTGTGCAGTTACTAAGTAGGGAAATTGAGTTGATGTTTATATGCACGTTTATGTCTATATATAAAGAGTTTGTTACTAGTTTTCTACAAGAAGTCTTGAAGAAACCTACTCTTATGAAATTCTGCCACTTGAAACAGTATGGATGAAACAGAAGGTTTTATAATAAGAGGTTGCTCACATCTGGGCAGACCCCAAGGCTGAGATGTCACAGGAAGTGTGCTCAGGACCTGTCCCCCCAGTGGGGTGACCCTTCTCTACCTGCCAGGTCCCTTCTCCTGAAGGTTCCAGGCCTCCCAACATAGCACCACCTGCTTGGGACAAAGTGTTCAAACACATGAGCCAGTGGAGGACATTTTAGACACAACCATCACACACACATTATGTCACGTGCCATAATTTGACAGTGAAGGAAAGCAGTGACAGCTAGTCTAGGATTTCCTCAGAACTGAATGCCCTTCTGCCCTTGTATCCTAAGAGGGCCATCGGGGTGCTTCTGCACTCAGTGGGCATGAGTGGACCATCCAGTATGTCAGCCACTGTTTGCAGCTGACAGACTCGCTGTGTCACTGGAGCTGCCTGTGTGGAGTTCACTTTCTAGTCAGGAGCTAAAAAAAAAAGAAAATAGTTGGGCTGGAGAGATGGCTCAGAGGTTAAGGCACTTGCCTCCAGTGCCTAAGGCCCGGGGTTCAATTCTCCAGGACCCACATAAGCCAGACCCACAAGGTGGTGGCCCTGGTGCTCTCTCTCTCCCTCTCTCTCTCTCTGTCTCTCTCTCTCTGTCTCTCTCTCTCTCTACTTGAAAATGAATAAATATTTTTAAAAAATTTATGAAAATGAAAGAAAATCTAATTGGCTTTTGAGACAAAACACATCTTCATCTTTCTTTCAAGGAGCTAAGCCTGAATGTTCCCTCTCTGCACTGGCTCTAAGCCTCCTTTCTTCATCTCTCAGAAGTGTGCAGAGATTGGGAGAGGTTCTCTGGGTTTACACTACAGCATGATGGCATATGCTATTTTAGCCCAGTCAGGCTCTGCCTTCCCTCTGTGGATTCTTCTGTGCATTGTGGTGGTTTGCTTAGGAAGGTAAGAATTATAAATAAATACCACGTTCCCAGAACACAGCGACAAAAGTAAAAAAAAAAAAAATCCTCTTAAATGTCACATGAAAAGTTTTAGTTAATTCTCCCGAATATTTACCAAGATAATTTGATTTTGTAGCATTTTAAAAGCGTAAGAGATTAAGTCTGGAGTCAAGAGTAAGCACTGAAAACAAAAGTCAAATTATAGATGGGCAGAATTACTCTGCCAGTGAGAAGCGGCTTCTTGGATTTTTGAGGCTGAGTCGCTCATGGGCCTGGAGCTCACCAGTTTCCAGGTGCCCCAGGAAAACCACCTGTTTCCAGGGTGATGTAGGCTGTTGGGAAAGACGTCATCAGCAGTCTTGACCAGCAGGGGATCCTGCAAGCCATACAATCAACCAAACATTTTTTTGCAAAGAGTTGGTTATGTGTGAAGGTCGGGAACCTTCTGCTACACTAGGCTTTATTGGGATGGAGAGGGCAATGTTGGAGCCTAGGTCCTGTCTAGACTGAGCTGCTTGTTTATGCTGGAGAAATGTGTTGCAGATGTTTGTGCCAGAATTTCTATATCTATACAATATAACTTAAACTTTGTCTGGCTTCCTTGCTGTTTATTGAGATGGAAGATCCCTTAATAAAGGATAGAAGACTTAGTATATAAAAATGCCAGGACTTTAATACTTCACTTTACTTTTCAGTGTAATGTTCATAAATCACTTTAATAAGTATATTACAATTAGCCTATTTTATCAGTGGGATTTGCTTAGTATTTTAAGTTGTTTTGCCACTAGGAGACTCTATAATTAATTCATAAAACATCAGAGCAGTATCCCTCTATTATCTGAGCTGCTTTCACCAAGATTCTTTAAATAGTCCTTCCTTACCCTCTTCTCATCTTTTTCTCGTAGGAGCTTCTGTTTCTAACATTACCGGAGTAAGTGGGCCAATGGGCACAACCTGGGAGCAGAACGTTAGGGGAATGTCTTTCTGGTGATTGAGGTCATAAAATGTACAACTTTGGTGCTACTAGAATGCACACGTTCAATATCTGAAAAAATAATCTTAAAGTAGGAGAAAATGACACCATCATGCTGTGAGAATCCCACATGACACAGCGCATACTTCAAGTAGGTAAAAATTTTAGCAGGTGTAGACATGGTGTGGTGTGGCTCTTCATATTTCATAAGCTTGAATGTATGGTGTCCACAAGATGATTTTACTTAAGTTTGCTAAGTGAGGCTTTCAACTCAAATCCAACCTAAACAACCTTAATTGATGCAGTGTACAGTGCATTTGATTTTTTAAAAAATCTCATACTTAAATAGTACATTTTGGTTTTGATTATATTTATATATGATCTTAATCCACATTGCTTATTTTCTTCTTTTGTCTCTAGTAAGTGCACATAAAATTTTCTTATATGCATTTTTTTTGCAACTGAGAGTACAAAGAAGCATAAAGCCTCTCTCGTATGCTATAAATGTCTTCCTGTTATGGTTTTTTTAAAAAAATATTTTATTTATTCATTTTCAAGCAGAGAAATAGAGATGGAAAGAGAGAGGGGGAAGAGAACACCAGGGCCACCACCTTGTGGGTCTGGCATATGTGGGTCCTGGGGAATTGAACCCAGGGCCTTAGGCACTGGAGGCAAGTGCCTTAACCGCTGAGCCATCTCTCCAGCCCCTGGTACGGTTTTGAAATAGATTAGAAGAAGGCTGAATATTTATGTACATGCCAATACCATTTCTTAACTTTACGCCCTTCCACTTTCCTCCCAATAAGTATTTTCACTGGACAACAGAGGTTTTAAATGTTGTACCTATAATTACTTCTCTTGTCCTTAGTAGTCTTCTATGTAAAATATTAACAGATTCCTCTAAGACTGTCATTGAGGTATGAATTATACTCACTAAAGATTCATTAGTTGGATTATGGCTTTGACAGTACAATATCTCTTTATCTTTTTGGCTATTGAGTGGTTCTCAGATGGTTCTAGAATATGCCACGGACAACACAGGTATAAGAATGTAATGATGCTACTTGGAGTAGGTCTCTGCCAAGGGCTCTTGGGCTGCTTCACTTTCTTGTGGAAATGTTATAATTTATTGGCAAAGATGAAGCTCCATATTTAAACTTGAGGAAATGACATATTTTTGCAGACAGAAGATATATTATTCTTTTCTGAGCAAAACATCAAAAAGATGCTTTCTTTGTATTTTTAGATGTTGGATAGGATTGTCATAATGATGAACCTTTGCAGAATATAATTATATGGACAGCACCCTCAAGAATAAATAAAATTTATAAGCTTCACTGAATGTGTTTGGAGATTTTTTTATAGAATACAAAGTAATCTATTTCCAACTTTTTATAAGAATAATTTACTCTAATTATGATAAAATTATAGCCATTGTGAGAGTCTATAGAGACTTAGAGATTGCTTGGCCATAAGATTACGTGGAAGGAAGTATAGCAGAAAGACCTAATGCCCCCATAGCTCAGATAAAACCTCCTAAAAGATGAGAGAGGGGGTGAGAACAGGATGGCTGGGGTTTTGTAGGCAAAGGAGGTCCTACCCACTTGCCATTAGTGACCTGTGACCCTTGATGGACTTATTTAATCATGCCTCAGAGCCTGATGTTCTTTCTTCAAAACTATAAAAATAATAGAACCCATTTCCTGGAATATTCAGGATCAATGAGGGTCTTATATGCAGTGTTTTTAGCACAGTACCTTTCACTTGATATGTTTTCACTAAAGATTCGCTTTGATGAGGAGAAACTAAAATATTTTAAGCAGGAAATGAAATGGTTATATACTTTTAGTGAACCATTTTTCTTCAGTGTACCAATGGGTTTGTTGAAGAACAAAATTAAATGTGGTAAGATCCTAGAGAAGTACTTTTAATTAACCCAGAAAAGAGGTGGCAGTGTTGTAGGTAAGATCAGAAATAATAGATAAAGTCAGCAACGGGGACAAGTGGGATACTGTGGGCCCTGCTCACCCCACAGACATGCTAACTCAGCAGTGATTTGGAGACAGATTCTATGTCAGAAATAATGTCCTAAATGAGAGGCTCTTGTATGCTTGGAGAATACAAACCAAACTCACGGAAGCCAGTAAGAGGACTTGGGACACGTTCTCAACGGAGGAGGGACCCCAATGGGTAGTGGACAGAGAGGAGGGAAATGGGGGCACTATCACAATATATATATATATATATATATATATATATATATATATATATATATATATATATATAATTGTTCATAATAAAGATATTAATTAAAAACAAACATAAAACCTTACTCATCATGCAGCACCATACCATCACGTGCCAGCTTCACCCATGATGTGGAGGAGGGCCTGGGCTGCCTGCCCACCACCCCACAATGATGAGGGGGTATTATCAGAAGAATGGCTTTTGTCTGAGGCAGACTTGGAGCTCTGATAATCCCAGGAGAATTTAGATGCCAAATCTGGTGAAAGCAATTGACCCTCTTATGGAAGTCAGAATCAGAGGTCCTAAATAAATTCATGCTTTGAACGTTTGGTCCCAAGAGGGTGGCAATTTGAGAGCTGGAGCCTTGGTGGAGGAGGGAAGGCTTAGGGGTGTTAGAGCCAGCACCTCTTGCCAGAGCTTAGTTCATTGTCTCGCTGCTTTCTGCAAGCTGCACTGGGAAGAAATGAAGCCCAGACCCTGTTCTGTCATTCTTTCCCTGTTGTAATAGAACTTCCCCTTGAGATTGTAAGCCAAAATAAACCTTTTCCTCCCATCAGCTGTTTTGGGCCAGGTGCTTTGTCCTGGCCCAATAAGAAGGCAACACTCCCCTTTGTTTAGCACAGAGTAAGGAGATGAAAAATCCCAGGTCTCAGCCTCCACATGGAGAGGGAATGAGTGATTCCATAGATCTATTAGCCTTCCTCCCTGTTGTAGTCAGCTTTCTCTCATTGCTACACAGAAAGAATCCAACCAAAAGTTGCTTATGGGCTTGAGGGGAAGCTCCGCCATTGTAAGGAAAAAGACGGCATGAGCAGAGGGGTAGACATCACCTCCACCACAGTACTGGCAAACAGTGGCAGAAAGGTGTGTCAAAAACCGGCAAGGGGAAGCTGGCTATAACCCCAATATGCCTGACCCCAACAACACAGCTCCTACCAGGTTTCAATTTCCAAACTGCCATCAGCTGGGTGTCATGGTTTGATCCAGGTGTCCCCCACAAACAAATGAATGTGTTTTTGATAGATCAATCCTCAGCTGATGGCAATTCGGGAAATAGAACCTCACTAGAGCTGTTGTTGGGGTAGGCTTTTGGGGGCTATAAGCCAGCTTCCCCTTGCCAGTGTTTGGCACACCTTCCTGCCGCTGTTTGCAGTGCTGTGGCAGAGGTGATGTCCAGCCCTCTGCTCATGCCATCGTTTTCCCTGCCAGGATGGAGTCTCCCCTCGAGTCCATAAGCCTAATAAACCCATTCCTCTACAAGCCGCTTTTGTTTGGGTTCTTCCTGCGCAGCAACTAGAATACTGACTGCAACACTGGGGATAAAGCATTCAGAACACACATGCTTGTGGGACACTTGGATTAAACCATCACAGTTCCTTAGCTTTACCCAAAGAAGTAGCATCGGTCTGTCTCTCCGTCCAAAAGCTCAGGCAGTTCTTGCACAGTCTACGACCTGTTGGGGAATGTATCCATGGTTGGGATGAGAGATGCTATAGAGTTGAAAGAGAAAAGAGAAAAAAAGAAGAATTCTTATAAGTTATAAATGCTACACACTTGAAGTTTTTAGAGTTTTTCTGATGTAGTGAGGAATGTTCTGTTGAAACTCTTGTCCTAATTGGATAAAGCAAGAGAATATAAATAAATGAAAATTTTGTGTCATCTAAATTTGTGAACCATTTAAGAGAATCATAAGCAATAGTAACTTAATGGAATGGTTCTTATAAAGATAATTATTTGACAAATGTGTTCTGAATGGAAGCAAACACAGTTGAACCTTGAACAGCATAGAGGTTCAAGGATACTAACACTTCTCAAAACCCCCATACAAAACAAACCTCAACAAGCTTCTTACACATGTTTTATATATGGAGTAGAATGCAAATAACAGGCTCCAACTGGATAACCAATCAAAATTGTACAGATCAGGACAAAAGAACCAATGGAAATATGAAATGTCCTGTGGTCTGAGCTGTATTATAATTTTGTAGTTCTTGCCTATAAATACCTGAAGTTTTTGTTCCTCGAGGCTCTCTGGCATTCCTGGTCCGGGGAGCCTGTCTGCACAGCCGAAAGAAAAGAAAATCCTCTTGCTTTTGCATCTGCTGGTGTGGTTATTTGAGTCCTGGGGTACGCTCTCCCGAGAAAGGCCTTGGAGGTCTTTTCAGAAGTATGCAAGTCTTGCAAGGGTTCATATTCTACTAATATAATACAATCTATGGAGAAAGGAATTGTCCACAAGAGGATCAGGGTTCGAGCGTGTGAACCACTATCAGGTGCAGAGGGCTGGGCAGTTCTCTGATTCTGCAGGCTCACATTTATTGATCTTGGGACTACAGAGGGCACCTGTATGGCCTATAACTATTTGTGAGCCCAAGTTTTGATAAATGTTAACTTTTTATATCACATTTGTATATTCTTAATGGGGAGAAGTAATAAAGCAGACTACGATCTACATACGATTTATGAATTTGTGCATATTTAATTGCTTTTCAGTTATAAAATATTTTTAGGCTTTAGTCTTGAAAATTCTTTCAAATTGTTACAAATCTCTTCTGCCTCCTTAATATGCATATAAGTGGACCCAAGCTGTCCAAACCTATGTTATACAAGGCTCAACACACAATACAGTGTGTCTACAAAAAAGTACGTGAAGAAGTAGCGATCTGGCCATGGCCTCCACTTAGCAGAATTTGCTGTGATGTGTGTATGTGCGTACACATAGCATATATCAATGTTGTTTTCTAATTTAAACAAATGCTTGCATACCTGGAAGAGCCAGTTGGTTTGGGCAATGCTTTCAAATGTATTTACTATGATTTCACCATAATTTTGAAGAGGAGTGTAGGCGATTTTATAAAAACACTTAAAATAACATTACATCAAAATATATTATTCATTAAAAACTACTGATGCACTATTAGAGACTAAAATTATTAAGAAACCTATTTGTTTGAATACTTGTTAAGTGATTTTACTGCTTGTGACGGTTAGGTTTTGTTGTCAACTTGATATTTTTAATTATTTTGGGTAGGTCTCTCAGGATGTTTACAGGAAGGCAGCCTCTCAGTAAGTGGCTGGATGTAAAGAAGTTCAAAGAAGCTAGAACTAAACATCCTTTCCTGTGTGGGCAGTGCAGGAAGGAAATTCCAGAGACTCAGGAAGCCATTAAGTCTGGGGAAGGGTTGCAAGACCCCACCCTAAGGCTATATAAAGGGGAAGAAATTCTCTCCTTGCCTCCCTGCTTGTTGGCTGCTGGTGCTTGTTCCTGACTTGCACTCGCATCCTGCTCTCCTACCCTTCCTGGACATCATTGGAACCCAGTTTCCTCAGCTTCATGGACTTGAAGAGCAGCCGCTCCCAAGGGAGCCACCAGGCCTTCTGGGCTGGATTGGGACTGCTGAGGCCTCCAGCCACGTGGATTGAACAGCTACTGGTTTCTTCACCTGTGGGCCTGCAGACTGCTATTGTTGGACTGTCGTAAGCTAACATTGGGTTAGTAAGATTTTTCAGGAGGTGGGTTGCTGCCAGGATGTCCATAGTTAGATCGTCCAAGTCTAAAGGTTCCACTTTTGGCAAGGCTAAAGGGTGATGTGTAAATTTTGGTAATTGTGGTTTTATCCGCTCCTCTATATGCTGATGTTTTATTGCATCGGTCGGTCCTCCCCCATCTGATATCCATGTTGGGGCCTCAGTTGGCCAACAGGATGATTTTCCTTTCTGTCCTGCGCATCCTGCCAGCCTCATGAGATATTTAGTTGAGGTGTGGCCAAACAACCCTGGGCTTTCGACAGTAGCCTCACCTTGATGGGGATCTGTCTTAGTCAACACAGCCTGGAAATGTAATTGATTTTTCTGTCCCATACAAATAGTAGCGTTTTCATAACAAGACATATGTACCGCCGGGGTGTATGTGCAGTCTGCAGAACAATTTGGAGTGATTTTTCCAGGATCTGGGGCTTTAACCTTTGGTTTACCTGTGCATACCCATTGTGGGGGCTTATAACCTCCTCTTTGATTATCAGCTTCGGCTCTGAGATATGCTATGAAATGATTACAGTCTATGGAGTGGGTGTAGCTCGAGGGAGGGTTGCTCCAGTGTCCCCCCCTACAATTATAGGGTGGGCCAAGGAGGGTAAGATATAATTCTCATCTGCTTAGTGGGGGGCCCAGTCCAGAGTTAGTCGGGGTTATGCAAAGTACCAGGCTTAAGGCGATGAACACACAGTTTGAGGGGGTTCTCAGTTTTTTCCAACTTCCATTCTGGTTCTGGTGGAGGCACCGGTTTGAGGTGGGATGCATGGATCCACGATGCGATGCCATCTACCTTCACTGCAGTTGGGGTGGTCAGAAGTACCAAGTAGGGTCCCTTCCAGAGAGGTTCTAGGCTCCCAGTCTTATGGCGGCGAACCAGCAAGTAGTCACCAATCTGGA
>PVHP010043352.1:0-14415 GCA_004024765.1 Zapus hudsonius
TTTTTTTAAAAGCTTATGGACCACATAGGTTTATCACAGCAGCAACCCCACTCCCAGTACCAATTTGCTATGTTCATTTCTTTTCTCATTGCTGCAACCAAATACCTGATGAGATCAACTTAAGGGCCTATTTTGGGCCACAGTTTAAGGTCACAGTTCGTCATGGAAGCAGAGCTGCTCATACTGTGTTCATGGTATGGGATGATGCTTGTGCTCAGCACGCCTCCTCCTTTTTATTCAATCTGGGGTCCCAGCCAAGGGGAGCGTGAAACCCACAGCTAGGACGGGCCTTCTCAACTCAACTCATTCACTCTGGAAACTCTCTCATAGACAAGCCCAGAGATTTGTGATTCTAGATCCTGCCAAGCTGGTGATTGAAATTAACCGCCACAATCACTTACCCATGTATATAAATAAAATATAGATTAATATTTTATAAATATAAAAATAAATTAATATTTTATAAATATAAAAATAAATTAATATTTTATAAATATAAAAATAAATTAATATTTTATAAATATAAAAATAAATTAATATTTTATAAATATAAAAATAAATTAATATTTTATAAATATAAAAATAAATTAATATTTTATTTAAAGTCCATGTACAAATGGCTCCGATGAAAATGCCTTAGAAATTCATTCAGCTTTGCAGCTTTTGAATTTGACCTCTTCAGGGTCTTCCAAGAAGCCACTTATACAGGGGCAAAATAGTAAGATGACCATTGCTAGTGCTCCTAGCTACCCAGTTGTATTTCTCTTAGCAGCAAGTCTGCCTCTCCTTGCTTCTGATGAAACATCGCCTTCTAGTTGCTATTCTTTCTGCACACGGTCTACACCATTGCAGACATTTTGACTAGCAATGGATACGAAGCTTTGAAGCTACCCACAGGGAAATATTAAAAGCCTTTTCAAAATCCTCCCAGTGAAAGCATCTCTACACAAAAGAAAACTGCTTAAGTGTCAAGTATCACTTCAGCTGTAACTCTTGACTTCTTTTTATTCAAGAATGCCAGGTCTTTTGTCTGCTTTGCAAACCTACTCTGGAATTGATTTAATCTTTCCACGCATGGTGAGAAATGCGAGTTGGGGTAGAGAATAGATTTTCACTAATTCTCATGTATAATTCTCACGTTATAAAATCACTGGGTCTCGGGCTGGAGAGATGGCTCAGCGGTTAAGGCACTTGCCTCTAGTGCCTAAGGCCCCGGGTTCAATTTCCCAGGACGCACATAAGCCAGACCCACAAGGTGGTGACCCTGGTGTTTTCTCTCTCTCTCTCTCTCTCTCTCTGCTTGAAAATGAATAAATAAAATAAAATAAAATAAATCACTGGGTCTCTCTTTCTGGGAATGGCTTGTCAAGGATGTTCTGGAAAGTTACCATTTTCTGCTTTACAAAATTCTTCAGCAATTGACAAGTGAAATAGTTGACTTTGTTGACTCGTCTCTGACAGGAACAGTCTGAAGTCACCTTTCAGCAGCCTTCTCCACAAATCCTAATCATGTTGTTTGCTGTGTTGGCAGTCTTGTGATTCTTGTATCTTCCAAAGGAAACATGGGCTTGAGGAAGACTGTTTTCACTATATTTCAGTATGAAGGTTTCTAACTTGCCATCACTGCTTAATGACAGGAGAGTAAGTGAGGCTCTGAATGTCTCATGGAAGCCATGAAACATACAGAATGTTTCAATCTCCCAGGATGGTGATGTTCTCGTGTAAGGGTCTCCATGGAGGCCCTTTGTCACTTGGGACGCTAGATGCCTATCTGATCCTCTAGGCTGGGCACATCTGAGTCTAACAATACTCATTATGAGTCAAGAGAAAGAAAGTGTGGCATCCTCTGGGGTCTCTATGCTGCCCAGGTCTTTGGCATTCAGCTCAGTTATTGGATTCCCCCCCCCCTTTGAAATATTTCATATTAAGTGATTAATAATAATTAATTAATTAAGTGATAATTAAGTGATTGTTTTATCCAGGAACTTGTAGTAGGATCGTGTGAAAGAAACAAAAGAAGAATATTTTTTTACTAGGAGATTCAGATGGATATGCCCTATTGATGCCAGAATTACTCTGAAATTTGAGAGACAGGAAGCCTACAAATATAGGTTTATAAGCCATGCATGTAATGAGGTTTGGTCAGTACTTATCACTGCCCATCGCCCGCGGAGGGCAGTGATCACACAAATACACACACCGCTCGTGGGTTAACGAACGTGTGTTCTTTATTGCGGGGAACGAGGCAGAATATATAGAGCTTCCTGGCCAATCAGAGGGCTAATGGTCAGTCTTATGGTAAGAACCTGTGCATAATAGCCAATGGAGATCACCTCCTGAAACTCATTAAGCCAAGCCCCTCTTGGCAGGCTGTCAGGTGCCGTCCAAGACTAAGCCAGGGGGTGCCTCCAAAGGCCCCCAAAAGCTTTCACCCCTGACAAGTACTTGTGAAATAACATGGTTTACCAGAAAGAGCCCAGAATTGGGAATGAGATCTAGGTTAATATCACTCCTGCCCCTTATCCCTTGTCTCAGAGCAGAACAATTATCATTATTACCACAGAATTATTGCGGAATATCAATAAGCCATGCCTCCTTGTTTTGAAGTCAAAAGTCCATTTGTGGGTGTGTTATTGCTACCGTTATAAGTAAGTGAAAACAAAGTAGATGAGAGTGAACACATGGGCGCCAACTCTGATGCCAATGCGCCCTTAGAGAGGCAGACGGAAAAGTCCAGATCCGAGTTTGTGACTCCTTCTCTGTGGACAGATGCAGTGACGCAGAGAGAAACAATGTTAATTAATGACGTATCAAATTAAACACAACCGTACGCAGAGAAAGACCAAGTGCATCATATCTGAATCTTGGTTTATTTCCTGAGTGAAATGGGAATAATTATATACACATGGTATGTTTATTCTGAGAACTAAATGGGATCATTTTGAGGATGAAATGAGACAGAGCTCCTAGAATGGTCCCTGACATGCGTATTAACTGTTTGAGAAATCAGCTCAATTGCTAGTGGGAGTCAGCCTAGCACTGAGGTTAGATAACTCTGCAGCTTGCTTTGAACATTACTGAGCTCAAGTTTGCAATGTTCTGTTTCCTCGAATGTACGTGATTTATCATGGCAGCGACTGGTATGTAGTAGGCATCCAATACATGGTAGTTGTTGGTAACACTAAGTTATATGAGGAGCTCGTGGCCGGAAAGGAAATCCGTGGAAGCTAAGTACTTAGATATATGGGATCAAATGGGAAAGTTCTATCTGCTCTTTCAGGATCATGTGTCTAGACGGGCAAAGGGCTTCTGGTCATTCATCTGTGCAGCAGACTTAGAGATCAAGGCCCATAGATGACACATTGGACTTGAAATAGCCAAATGTGAGTTATTTAGACATACAGATGACATACAGAAGTACAGGCAAAAAAAAAATCAATTGAAATTACTGTACCAGCCGTGATCGTATAGTAGTACTCTGTGTTGTGAAATTACTGTACCAAATTGTGTAGTGAAAAGAAGAGATCCGGGCTGAAGAGATGGCTTAGTGGTTAAGACATCTGCCTGCAATGCAGAAGGACCAGAGTTCTATTCCCCAGTGCCCATATAAAGCCAGATGCACAAGAGGGCGCACGTGTCTGGAATTCATTTGCAGAGGCTGGAGGCCCTGATGCACCCATTCTCTCTCTCTCTCTCTCTCTCTCTCTCTCTCTCTCTCTCTCTCTCTCTCTCTCTCTCTCATAAATAAATAAATAAATAAATAAATAAAAATGTTTTTTTTTAAAAAAAAGAAGAGATCCGTTAATTTGACCCACGTGAAGGGATATAATTAAATAAAGCATTAAATTTATAGTCTTAGGAATTCATTAACTTCAGTAAGCATTATCGTTAAAGTGTCAGAAAGCAAACACTATTAACTCCAAAATAATAATTAGAATGATGGTGACAGTCACAGTTCACCGAAGTAATTTACAAAAACTATTGACGTAAGTTTCTACAACATGTCTTTGGTTGTATTCATTATATAAGAAACACTAACTACTTCTTTGGAGGGCATCTTCCTACTATCAGATGTGAGATCATTTTATTAAGATAAAATAACTGGGTGATTTCTGAAATTTAAGCGTGTGTAGTATGTCTCTGGAGTTAAGTAAACGATTGAAATATGAACACTGTGCACCTAATCCGTCACTAAGATATGTCATCTTAGACTAGATTACCTAACTCGACCTTGACTGAATGGAGACTCATGTTAAAAATGAAAATATTAGTGGAAACTCACGCTTTCTTTGTAGTGTGAAATGCTGGGGTCTGGGCTTCTAAGTCCCCAGCACCAGCAGAACTCTCCTTGTGGGTGAGCGAGGTTGGGGGGCCTGTGTTGAAGGACATTGGCCAGGTAGGATGAGCCCAGCCCATGGGCGAAGGTGAAATGGATCTCAGAAATGGAAAACCATCTCCAGGCAGCCCTCAGAAGCAGGATGGAGGCTAGGAGGCAGGTTCATACCGAGAGAGTGTGTGATTCTGGGTAAGAAGGGATGAAGGGAAAGGGGGTCCTCAGAGTCACTGGTGTGCTCTCTCTGGTTCATTGTAGGTGGTACTTGCAAGCTTCTAGCCAAGCTGATATTGGGAAAGCCAAAATGTCTTCTGAGTCCTAAAGTATTTGCTTGGTGACACCACATGGATCACCTTCCCACACTCCAGGGACCCATGCAGCCTCTAATCGATCCTAATTCTGTAGCAAGAATTCATTCCTAAGTGAGAGGTCATGATATGGTAAGAACAGTTCTTTGGAGTCACGGTTGAGTGATAGGTTCTTTGTGTGTTCTAGCTTAGATGCTTCTTTGGAGACCAGGGGTTCCCTGTCGCTGGTGACTCGTTCCCTGACACAGTCAGTGTACCATCCTTCCTGTCTGTCCCTTCTGCCTTGTTCTTTTTCCTGTTTACTTCTTACCACATGGCCTGGAACTGAATATGGGGGGGATGTTCACAGCAAACCAAGGTCCCGAAGTTTTAAAAGAGGGTCCAGTCCTACTTTTTGGCCCTTTTTCAAATCTAAGTTACTAAAGCAGTTATGGATTTCAAAACAAAACAAAACCAAAACCCTCAGTTTTGGTCTTGAGTAAATCAAGAAAAATTTTAAAGAAAAGACACACATACACACACACACACACACACACACACACACACACACAAAGCAATCCTGTTGTTTTGAGACTTGGACTTGGTTTGAAAAAGTTAATTGCTACATTGGACAAGATAAATAGGTCAGTCCAGGTAGTGAGGGGGATCCGGGTGTCACTCTCATCTCTTAGTGACAGACAGGTCACTCTTTACCATGCTTATCTGTCAAGACGCTCTTAAATTTTCAAACTTCTCTGGTTAAAAACCTTCATTCAATAACTTCAACCTTTAAAGTCAGAACCTGGTTTCGACAGGAAAATCAATCTAACTCACTCAGATTTCTAAAGTGGTCCCATTTTTGTCTTTCATGTTATTTTATTATGTGCAATTAAAGTGAGTCATAATCTATGAATGTTCTAGAAAATTTCGAAGTCATTTATCAACATTCTAATAAATGACCTCTCCTTTCATTAATTTTTAAAAGAAATAATAGTTCTTCCTTCGACATACAAGGTAATGGGTTTCATTGCAACATTTTCAGATACAGATATCACACTTTATTTGTATTTCAGCCTTTCCCATCTGCCTCCAGCTCCTGTTTATTTCACCCCTTCCTTCCGATAGTCCTTCCTGGCTTCAGATCACATGTATCCTATAACCTTATCTTGTTCCCCTCAAACGTCATTCCTCTTCCTCCCATCTCATAGCCCCATTTGTGTACATGCATAAATACATGACTATCTAATTTAAATCTAGATTTAACGTAGGAGAGAAAACATTTGTCTTTCTGAGTCTGGCTCACTTTGCTTCACAGAGTGTTTTCCGGTTCTATCCGTATCCTCACAGATGTCACAATTTCATTCTTATTTACAGATAAATTCCATGGAGTGTAAGTACCATCTTTTCTTCATCCATTCGTCAGTTGATGACCCTCTAGCTGGTTGAATGTCTTGGCATCTTGAAATACTGCAGCAATAAATATTGGTGCTCAAGTTTCTCTGCTAGGCTGGCATAGAATTCTTTGGGTAGAAAGACGCCCAGGATTGGTATGGCTGGGTCATGTGACAGTTGTCGTTTTTGTGTTCTTAAACTGGGGGCTGTACCAGTCTACATTCCCTCTTTCTCCACATCCTCACCAGCATGTGATCTGTTTGTTTCTTTGGTCATCTCACTTTTTTTTTATAAATATATATTTATTGTCCATAATGAGTTACATGATTTAGTGGGCAAACCATGAGTTGTTATCCCCAATTCCCCAATTCCCCCCCTCCCCATCCCCGATCAGTTGGATATCCTCCTCCGTGGGCTGTCTGGATTAGTCCTTGTGGCAGGGGATCCTGGAGAGCCTAGTACTCAGCCCGGTCTTCCTGGCCCAAGTGTGTTGTTACCAAAGGGTGCCAGTTTTGTAAGAAGTCAGTATTCCATGCTCTCACTGACTTGTAGACAGGGATCATCTCACTTTTAACTGGAGTGAGGTAGAAGCTCATGGCAGTTTTCACTTACATTTCCCTGGTGGCTGAGATCAGTCTTTCATTAACTTTTAATAATCGTTTTGAAACAAGCAGACAAGTTAACTTCCTGTGCCACCAGCCTTCGCTCTTGAGACTGATCATGTTTTAAATTTTATTTATTTTCTTTTTTAAATTTAATTTAATTTATTTATTCATTTTTCAAGGAGAGAGAGAGAGAGAGAGAGAGAGAGAGAGAGAGAGAGAGAGAGAGAGAGAGCGCGCGCACCAGGGCCACCACCTTGTGGGTCTGGTTTATGTGGGCACTGGGGAATTGAACCAGAGGCCTTAGGCACTGGAGACAAGTGCCTTAACCGCTGAGCCATCTCTCCAGCCCTTTATTTTCTTTTTGGTGGTGTTGAGGATCCAAATCAACTCTATTGACATTCCAGGCAAGTGCTCTGTCACTGAGCTGTTTCCCTAGGCGAGATATTTGACTTATTAATATTTTATGTATTTGGCAGTTCATACGTGCACATAATGTATGTTGATCATATTTACCCATCTCTGGTGAATAACCTCCAGCCCATGCTCTTGCCGTCCCCCCCAATGAAACACAGTAAGTCACAAAAGAAGGCATGACGGGAGGGGGCCCTAGTTGGGAATAAGGCGCTTAGCGTCAGAAGGGAGGGGATAAAGGCTGTGAGATGAGAACCATTTTGCATTAATGGTTAACTTGTGTGGGACCAGTGACAGAGTTTCACTGGAACGAGATCTGTGTCCCGAAGTCTTAACACCAACATAGTCAATAGAGGGCCATTGGAATCACTGGGGACAGAAGACTGGGGACAGAAGGCAGCTGGGTTCAGGTGCCTCTTTTCAGCTCGACCCAACTCCCTCTGGGCTGTAGGAGTGGGGATAGGAGAGCAGGTGCTGGGCTGGTTCAGGTCCTGGCTGAGGGACCACTGGGAACTCATGTCTTCTCCGAGCCTTGCTTCTCCCCCCCCAACTCAGTGAAATGAACAAAATAATGCCAATTGCTTCCAGGGCCCCAGAAAGACCTCGGTGGGGTGTCGGCTTGGACCTTGTGCTGATTGCTGATTTCATGGGCCACAACTATACACCTGGGAGCTCAGACGCCACCAGCAGTCAGGAAAACGTGCATTTCCATTGCCAAATTCTCTCAGATCCTGTTGGCTTTGCTTGGAAGTTGTCCGTGTCCAGCTGACTCGTTGCAGAGAAGGATTTAGATGCAAGTGGGCTGCAGCAAATTCAGCCCCGACTCCAGACATACAGCACTTTCTTGTGTTGCAGAAACGGGGACTTGCTTCAGCCCTGGCCTCTTGTCACCAAAGGAATTCAACCAAGCCTCCTTTAATGCGTGTTGAAATAAGGAGCTAATGATGTGGCCGGGATTAAAGCAGAAAGTGTTGTAACTTGTTTAAGCTGTTTTTTCAATGAATCTCTTTATTATGAATGATTGTATTCACTCTGTTACAGTTGACTTCTCTCCTAGGTCCTAGAATAAACTCCAGACATATGCGCTACTGTTCACATCTGGATTGATGTGGGTCCTGAGGAATTGAACCCTGGTCGGTAGGCTTTGCAAGCCAAGCGGTTTAACCACTGAGCCATCTCCCAGCCACAGTGGTTAAATTTGTAAATATGAACCCACTTACAACCCTTTTTTTTTTTTTACAAAATTAATAATTAAAATTAAAAATCAAGTCCTTTTCCTTGTTCTGAGGGATGTTACCTTGTTCAGAGTGACGTGGGACTGGTTATTACCTGTCAGGCATTATTCTAAGAACTTTTCTTTTTTTAAACTGTCTTTATTATCAATAATTAGAGGGCTGAAGAGATGGCTTAACGGTTAAGGCATTTGCCTGCAATGCAGAAGGACCAGAGTTTGATTCCCCAGCGCCCATATAAAGCCAGATACACAAGAGAGCACAAGTGTCTGGAGTTCATTTGCAGTGGCTAGAGGCCCTAGCATGCCCATTCTCTCTCTCTCAAATAAATAAATAAAATATTAAAAAATAATTGATATATTGCATGAGCAAACCTTGTGATGGTGCCCCTCTCTTTTCTATTCTGATGCCTTCCTTTCTCCCTTTCTCTCTCCCTTCTATCCTCTCTCCTCATTCCCTTCCTCTTCCTCTTCTCTCCCTCCCTCCCTTCCTTTCCTTTTTTCCTCCTTCCTTCATTTTTGTGGCTTTGAGGCAGGGTATGATGTAACCCAGGCTGGCCTCCAACTTTCTATGCAGTCAAGACAGGCCTTAAACTCTTGATCCTCTCGCCTTCACCTCCTATGTGCTGGGATTACAGGCATAAAGCCTACAGTATATCCTCTGGTCTCAAATATTTTTATTTATTTGCAATCCGAGAGAACGAGAGAGCAAAGGAGATAGAGAGGGAGAGGAGGGTAGGAGGAGAGAACGGGCCCATCAGAGCCTTTAGCCCCGCAAAGGAACTCCAGATGCCAACACCACTTTGTGCATCTGGCTTTAGGGGGACACTGGGGGAAGGAGGCCGGGCCATTAAACGCTGCGGTCAAGTGTCTTAATCGCGGCCTCATTTCTCCATTTTCTTGAGGATCTTCTAAATCCTTTCAGTTGCTCACACTGCTCTCCGTGCCTCAGCTTTTCCTCAACCACAGTGTGACCCAGGCGTGCGTCACACACCAAAACATCCCTAATGCCACCCAGCACCCCAGGTTCTGCATCCGGTCATCATTGTCTCCTCGCACCTGGCCGAGTATCTGGCACATCACACCTACTTGAGTCAGGATTTTGGTGAGTTTTGACAGCTGTGCAATAAGCCTGCGGGACCTGTGTTATAATCATGAACTAAAACAGTTCCCCACCTGCCCCTCTCGGCTCCTTCCCTAGGGACCATCCGGGTCACCCTGAGTAAACACTATTCTTTCTGTCACTATGGGCTGGCTTTCTCTTTGTATCATTTCAGATGGACGGATTGTAGTGGTTTGTACCTTTTTAAATATTTTATTTATTCATTCTCAAGCAGAGAGAGAGAGAGAGAGAGAGAGAGAGAGAGAGAGAGAGAGAGAGAGAGAGAGAGGAGAGAAGAGAGAGCACCAGGGCCACCACCTTGTGGGTCTGGCTTATGTGGGTCCTGGGGAATTGAACCCCAGGCCTTAGGCACTGGAGGCAAGTGCCTTAACCACTGAGCCATCTCTCCAGCCCTTAAACATGCCTTTTCTAGTCACGAGAACTAGGCTAACCCTTCAGAACAAAAGCCAATAAGCACTGGGTCTCCAGGCTTGACATCCATAACTGACCAGGTCAATTCCACAAGAGCTAACCCTGGTGAACCAATGAGTTGGTTGGACTTCCTCTCAGAGCATGAACAAGGTTATTTCCAGGGGTGCAGACACCCCAGAGTCGCCTTGGCATCAAAATGTCTGAACCCAGCACGAATATTGCCCTCTCCAGAGCTGCCCTGATGGCACTGACCATCGTCTGTTCTTGTACCCTCTCTATACGCTGCATCTCCCCCTGGGACTGGGGGTGGCTGAGAGCTCAGGTGAGGACACGACAGTCTCCCCACTCCCCTCATCTGTGGGTGCAGGTCAACAGTTCCAATGCCAAGAGCCTCTCATGAGCTGTGCCAGATGCTTACGATAGACATTTCCTCAGAGGACTATGCCGCACAGCAAGAACACGTACATAGAGTAACTTCATGGTAAAAGGAGAGAAAATGGAGCCCAAGCATCTGGCCCAGGCTTTGGCTGGATGAGGGACATTTCTAAACAGTACATTTGCTGCTTGGGTCCTAGGTTTGCTGTTAATGGTATTTATTATGAAGCGATAATCTGACCTTAAGACAGAGTCTGCCGGGCATGGTGGCGCACGCCTTTAATCCCAGCACTTGGGAGGCAGAGGTAGGAGGATCGCCATGAGTTCAAGGCCACCCTGAGACTACAGAGTGAATTCCAGGTCAGCCTGGGCTAGAGGGAGACCCTACCTCGAAAAACAAAACAAAACAACAACAACAAAAAAAGACAGAGTCAGGCAGCCGGGTGTTTCCTCATCTGGAAATACAATGTGATGACAGCTTCGGAATAAGGCTGATCTGGTGACCACAGATTCCCCTTGGTTCCTACATTATAGGAATTGCTGGGAGCCCTGGAGATTTGCAGTCCGCCCTCAACCTTTTGCAGATATGAAAACAGAAGCCCACAGAAAAATAGGTGTGGCTTCTCTGCTGGGGGTAATGTCTCACATCAGAAATGTTCCTTCGCTTTGCTTATTGGAACAAATATTCTCCATAGTCATGAGGTACTTCTAGCCGTGGATGTTGTTTTCTCCTCCGGACCGGCCGGAGCGAGCTGTCCGCTGTCTGCTGTCTCAGGGCTGGGGCCCACAGAGCTGGGGGGATGGCGCAGGGGGTCCGGCAGGACACAGATGCGTATTGTATATCCACGTGGTTCTTTATTCAATTGGGGAACTTACATTTTATAGGAAAATGGGTCAGGGGGATGGGGAATGGGGAAGAGAAGAGGAGATGGGTTGATGGGGGTGGGGAGTTGGCAGCCTGCACTGGGATAGGTGGATGGGGACAACCTGAGAACACCTCATTTGGGGGCCATGAGTGGCGGGAAATAGGTGATGCTAGCCACGGTCCAGTCCGTGGGGATGGGCACAAGGAAGTTTTGCTGATGCCAAATCCAGTCATGCTGAGATGGAAATGCTGGCTTCTGTGGCCAGCCCATGGGGGTGGGAGTCAGGGTAGGTGGAGCCGGGAAACGCCTACTGAATTATCGGGGTTTCACCTCACTCATACATTCTTAACCCTTTGTTCTCCGTGCCCTCAGTAGCAGCGCCAACAGGCAGTGCCCAACAGTGGAGATGGGAAAGAGAAGAGGGTTACACTCCAGTTTCATCCCTATTTTGCTACCTGCCAGTGGTACAAAAACCCAACATTTCTCATACAGTCTAATCACCCCCTTGAGAAAACATCAGCCTCGATATCAGTTCACAAAGGCAGTCCCAGAAAAACACAAAAACTCAGGAGGAAGGAACCTCCCGACCGAGTTTGAATTGCCTCCGCCTGTCCAAATATATAATGCAGGACTCACTTCTAGGTCATAGCCTAGTTTTGTAGTTTGAGAAGAGGCATTCCGTGTCCCCATTGGAACCTTTTCTGAGGCTGCGTCACTGCTTTACTTCTTTGAGAGTCAGCAGGGCTAATGGAGGGGTCTGCAGGGATCCGTGTTCAGTAGCCCACACACCGGCCTCTGTGGCCCAAGTTCAAAGTTGGCTTTTTCTTT
The DNA here is from genome assembly GCA_004024765.1 of Zapus hudsonius. NCBI lineage: Eukaryota > Metazoa > Chordata > Mammalia > Rodentia > Dipodidae > Zapus > Zapus hudsonius. The sequence continues at coordinate 11,863 of PVHP010043352.1, forward strand.
GGTGTCTTCCCGAGGCCACTTCCTGCTGAGAGAGATGAATGTGCCTCTTGGTTTCTGGCTAAGAAAATTCCATTTGGTGATGATGTTTGTTAGCATGGAAATGACCCCGAGAGACCACTCTGAAAGGAAAGACTTTAATAGGAGGAAAAGCGAGCTGCCGGGCTATTTTCACCAAAGGTGGCGAAAAAGCGCGCGAGGCAGGTTTAGATCAGGGCTTTTAAGGGGAAAACGTTCAGGTTGGGGTCTGGTTGGTCACATGAGGTTGGGTGAAGGGTTCAGGGGGTCACATGCTCTCAGGATCAGGAGGGATCTGGAGGGACAGTCCCTCGGGCCAGGTGTGGCTCTTGTTTAGGGAGGAAGTCTTTATCAGTCTTTATCTTTGACTCTTGTTGATACTGAGGCTGGTTTGGGAAGAGGATCAGGGTGTAGCCTGAATTCCGACCTTACAATGTTCAGCAGAAAATGATTGTTTGCCATCCCCGATGAAGTATGTCACTCCCAGGACACCCCCAGTGAGCAGTCTCCTTAGGATCCACGTGTTAGAACACCCAGGGGACCTCACCTGCCGTCTCACACGTCTGCCCTCTGTGCACAGGGAGGATGCTGGAAGCCTCCCTGGAGCCCCGAGGTCTAGGAAAAAGACCCCTGGTCCCAACTCCAGTCAGCTTGGGAAGAAGGGGCAGTGGTGAAACTTCGACTAGTCCCACCTACTTCAGAACCCTCAGAGACACCTCTAAAACCCACATATAAAGCCTGGTGTGGTGGCGCACGCCTTTAATTCCAGCACTCGGGAGGCAGAGGTAGGAGGATCGCCGTGAGTTCAAGGCCACCCTGAGACTACATAGTGAATCCCAGCACTCGGGAGGCAGAGGTAGGAGGATCTCCATGAGTTCAAAGCCACCCTGAGACTACAGAGTGAATTCCAGGTCAGCCTGGGCTAGAGTGAGACCCTACCTCGAAAAACCAAAATAAAACCCACATATCACAAAGGCTTTCCTGGGACTGATCGATTTTTCATCCCATGAATTGCTATGGGCCAAGTAGAGCCTAGGATATTTGAATTGTATAATGTCATGTATAACAACGCTCCAATCCCTCGGTTTTCAAAGAAGGAAAATGAATCACCCGAAAGCGAAGTCACTTGCTTAAAGTCAAATGCTTAGAAGGTAGCAGAGCCACGCAGGCTGGCTCCAGGACCAGGTCCTAATCACTGTGTTCTTTTGTCCCGGAACAGACCTTGCTAACTAGGACCGTCCTTCCTCAAGCACTTATTCTAGCTGAACCCAATAGCTTGGTTTACCCCCCGGGTCCATGGTGTGCTTCAACCTCTATGGATGCTTTCTTTCTCCCAGTCATTAAGAACATACTCTCTGGGCTGGAGAGATGGCTCAGTGGTTAAGGTGCTTTTCTGCAAAGCGTAATGACCTGGGCTTGATTCCCCAGTACCCATGGGTCATGGTTTGATCCAGGGGTCCCCCACAAACAAATGAATGTGTTCTGATAGATCGATCCTCAGCTGATGGCAGTTTAGGTTTTACAACCTCGATGAAGCTGTGTTGTTGGGGGCGGGCTTATGGGGGTTATAAGCCAGCTTCCCCTTGCCAGCGTTTGGCACACCTTCCTGCCGCTGTTTGCAGTGCTGTGGCGGAGGTGATGTCCACCCTCTGCTCATGCCATCGTTTTCCCTGCCAGGATGGAGTCTCCCCTCAAGTCCGTAAGCCTAATAAACCCATTCCTCCACAAGCCGCTTTTGCTTGGGTTCTTTCTGCACAGCAACTAGAAAGCTGACCGCAACACCATGTGAAGGTGAATACATCTGTGGTTTGTTTGCAGTGGCTGGAAGCCCTGGCACCCCTCCCCCATTCTCTCTACTTGTCTCTCTTTCTCTGCTTGCAAATAAATAAAAATATTTATTAGAAAAGAACCTAATCATCATAATTGAAGTCCTGCGCTACTCACTACATGAAGCCCACCTTTCTCCTTCCAGCCGGAATAATCCCTCCACCCCGTGCTCAATGGTTCGTTTGCTCATAGGATTCTGCCTACTAACTTCACAACAAGTAATGATTTACAATCCTTCTGTAGCTACATATCTATCACCTATGTGTCTTTCATCATTTACTCATCTCATTCGTCATCGATTTCTCAGGCCTCTCTGTGGTCCCCTGCTAATGGGGCCTGGAGGAAGTAGGGTTTTGCAGAGTCTGGCAGGCTTCTGGGACAGTCTCCTTCTGAAGGAAGTTGAGGCAAAGTCCCAGGGCCCCTGTAAATCTTAGCAATCCTGAAGACTCCAGCCCCCAGGCAGGCCACAGCTGTCCCCTGAGATAAGATAAGCAGTTCAAAGCCTAACTTATTCCAACTGCAAATAACAAACCTAAACAACAAGGTTTCATTTCCTCTGCTAACATCACCATTCTATCCATGTATAGAGTCACGTAGCCCCCTCAATTTATCTATGTAAATTAGGATACTGGCCCCTACCAATCAAACTCATGAGATGCCCACAGATCTTGCTTCCTATGCTTCTACCTCTGACTTTTCTCTATAAAAACA
>PVHP010043353.1:0-14507 GCA_004024765.1 Zapus hudsonius
AAAAAATTAAAATATTTAAAAAAATAATGCTAGGCCGGGCGTGATGGTGCACACCTTTAATCCCAGCACTCCGGAGGCCGAGGTAGGAGGATCACTATCAGTTCAAGGCCAGCCTGAGACTACTTAGTGAGTTCCAGGTCAGCCTACCTTGAAAGAACAAATTAAAATAATGCTTAAAGTGCATGACTAGAGACCAAATGTTTAAGCTGCAATGTCTTTGCTCAGCTCTTCCCTCAGACACTCACATTTGTCTGTTACAGGCAAGCTTCCTGAGCCTGGTTCCATCCAGAGTCTTCTACAGCAGTGCCTTCCAAAGGTTCCTCCTGACGCACTACACAGATTACCTGAAACGGAATTCTCACGTCAGCTAGTGTGGTGATGACAGGAGGAGAAGACCATCACCTTCACCCCCATAACTCTTCCCCTGCCAACCTTCACTCCACTACCTGTCAATCATCACCCCATTATCCTTCAACCTCTAAGGTGTGGGGCCACTGCCATCACCAACACAACTTAAATACACTTTTTTTTTGTCACTTTATTCAAGTCTGGAGATATTTGAAACAACTGGGATATAAAAACACGTATTAGCCTAGATAGAGTATATTAGGGTTTTCTGTGCTGAAAGGTTTGTGGGTAACCTTTGAAGAATTCCCACAGTGGGCTTATTAAATAAATGTGCTGAGGAGAAAACTGATTCTTGGAATATATAGAACAATCATACTTAGTAGATTTACTTTTATGGCTATGTGTAAAAGTCACCAATCTAAATGCTACTGAGGCGACTTAACTTGACCGTGTCTTGCTCCTGGAGCATATGCAGTTCTCAGACTGGGCTCCTTCCTCAGAGACCCAGGAAACTGGATAGGGGAAGTGTGGTGGGAACAGCTGTATTAGAACAGTGACACTCCTCTCATTTTAGCAACTATAGCTCCACATTTATCTATTTTATTTATACTTACTTGGGGTTCAATGTAAGACTTTGTTTAGAAAAATAAAGGCAGAAGAATCTATTAGTAAATAGAGTTTTTAAAATTGCTCTAAAATAAAAAAGAAATCTGGGCACTGATGATGATGGCACACACCAGGAATCCCAGCCCTTGGGAAGGACATAGAGGCAGGAGGATCACTACAAGTTCAAGGCTAGCCTGGTCTATCTAGCAAGTTCCAGACCAGCCAGGCCTGGTATTAGAAACAAGGCAAAATAAAGAAACAAAAACAACTGCTCTAATGCAGAAGTTGATAATTGTGGACGTGAAGCCTTAAGGGTCTCCAGCTCTGAAGGTGCTGGGGATATGTGGGGTGCTGTATTCAGCCTTTAGCCTAGAATCATTGATGAACTATGTTCTTACAGGCCTGTGACTGAGAGCTTGGCTAGGGCCCCACTTGAGGCTACCAGATGGAGTAGTATCTGTCGCCTCCAAATGGCTGCTTGGCCTTCCTCACAGCACGGTTACTGTGCAGGTGCATACACCCCAGAGAGAACCAGGAGCTCTGCTGTCTTGAATGAATTACCTTTGCAAGTCGCAACACACTGTGTGGAATCCCTCACATGCAATGGGAGGAAACACAAATCCAGCTTCTCCAGCAGGGAATGTAGCATTTTCCTAGTATGGGAAAGGCTCTGGGTTCTGTCTCCAGATCTACAAAGAAACATCACACCACCTCACTATTTGATGGGTGTCAAAACTGTAATAGAAGATAATTTCTTGGCCACCTTTGGAAAATACAATGTGCCATATTGATCAATCTTTGTTTGCTCTAGTATGTATCAATTATGATGAATTACATGGCCTTTCAACTAACAGTGGAGCAACTTACAATAAAAAAAGTCTGCATTAGAGTTCTGGAAACCTGCCTTTGGGGAAGAGCTTCTACATCCCATAGTTAGTGAGAGAAAAAGAACAGATTTGCAGTTCTGTAGCCTGAGGCAAACTTCCAGAGATAACTTTTGGTTGGACTATAGATCCTCCTGCTTCCACCTTCTAAATACTGGGGTTACAGGTGTGTCCCATCATGCCTGGTCTATTCAATTCATCTGTCTGTCTGTCTGTCTATCATCTATCTATCTATCATTATCATCATCATCATCTATATATATCATCTATTTATCTACTATCTATCATCATCTATCATCTATTTATCATCTATCTATCTATCATTTATCATCTGTCTATATATCATCTATCTTTATATCATCTATCTATCTGTCTGTCTGTCTGTCTGTCTGTCTGTCTATCTATCATCTACCAATCTATCATCTATCTATCTATCTATCTATCTATCTATCTATCTATCTATCTATCTATCTTTTAGCTATCTATCTATCATCTATCTATCTGTAAGTCAATGTCCTGCTATGTATCTCAGACTGTCCTTGAACTATAGATCCTCCTGCCTCCACCTTCCAAACTCTGGGATTACAGGAATGCACTATAGTGCCTGGTCTATTTAAGAGCTTGATCCCCATCAGACCTAGTACTAAATAAGAGCTGACTTTTGTTGAACAGTGTTCAGAGTCAGCTTCAAGGCACTGTGTCAAACCTAAGAAGTAGGACTATTGTTATTGCCTTCATTTTACAGATGAAGCACCTGAAGTCCTGAGAAGATAGGTAACTTGGGCAGGTTCACCTGGCCAGTGAGGGGACAAGCTAGCATTTGGATTTTGGGCATCTTCTTCCCACATACCTGGGCTAGAAGGCATCAGTAGAACCCTACCTGTCTAGGCTAAGGCTGTTTCACTGGACTGAATGACAAGAAATAAGCACTCTACCCCTACTATGGTTTGGGTAAGGGTCTCCAAAGGTTCATGTGCTTGAAAACTCTGTGATGCTATTGGGAAGTGTTGGAGCCTTTAAGAGGCCAGTCCTAGGGGGAGGAATTTAAATACCAAGGCATACTCTTTAAGGTGATTGTGGGACACTAGTCTCTTCCCACCTTTCTCTTTGCTTCTCATTGGCTACTGTGTGGCAATTTTCTCTGAATTGAAACGTTGCATCCAGGAGGGAGCTTCCTTAAAACTCAGGAAGCAAATGAACCTTACAAGGCTCAGAAAGTAAACAACTCACATGTCTCAGTAAATTCCTATAATTTACAAGATTCACACAAGTCCACCCCTCCTCCCCATCTTACAGAAACAGTAACCATAGCTGGATGGGAGAAAGACCCTCCAACCATCCCCGCTGCCTAGAGCTATGGGGGAAAGCCCAAGAATGCAGCTTTTGTGGGCCATCAACCTTCCTGGAGTGCGTTTTCTGGTGGTGCAGCTGTCATTTATACCCCTGTAAATAACCAAGAAACTCTCTGCACTGGGTGGAATTGTTATTTTTGTAACGATGTGTCTTTGATGCCTTGTCTGGGCAATAGGCATCTGTTTATGTCTCTATGGGAAAAGTTAACACAGCACATTGGCCATGAGGTGAACGGCTCCCTGTCACTACATGCTCCACTGTGACACTCTGCCCTGCCACAGGCCCAAAGCAATGGGACCAACTGACCAAGACTTAACCCTCTAAACTTTGAGCCCAAAACAAGCCTTTCCTCCATTCACACAGTGACAGAAAGCTGATTAACACAACCCCCAACTCTATTCTTTCCTTTCCCATATCACGGAGACAAGGAGAGGAGTCCAGTCTCTGCACTAGGGCCGTGTGCCTGGATTTCAGCACTGATCACTTTCCATTTTAGCATGCCTGGGAATCATTTAATTTCTTTAAGCTGGGTGTGGTAGAGTGAAGAGGTTTTTCCCAAGGTGGGGGGCTCCCTCAAGGGCCAGATGGTACCAGGTGATCTAAGGGGTTCCAACAGAAGTCTGGGGTGGGGGTGGAAATGACATGACCAGTTCCATTTGGACCATCATCTGGAGCTTGAAGGCATCCAGGAGCTTTAAGGTGAAGTTTATGAAGCACTTTAGGAGACAGGGACCAGAAGTTAAAAAGATAAGAAGGAGAACTAGGGGACCAAGGAAAGGGAAGAACCAGGTATATGGTTTTCATTAGCAAAAAGAAGATAACCCAAGAAGAATGTCCTGTGGAACAGGCAGGCATGAGCAGAAACGGGCAGGAGGGAACTATAAGAAGAAGGGAATGTTTCTCTCCTGAAGGTCACTTCTTCAAGAGGAACTTCAGCTCTTCTAAGGGCTCACGCATGTGTTGTGGACTCAGGGATTCCTGGAAGAGCTCTGTGATGCCAGCAGTGAAGTCTGGTGTGGTGGACCTAAGAATGTATTCCCACTGCCTTGAATGCTGTGAGTGTGGCTAGGCTAATGGGATAGGTCCCTCAGGTGGGTTCTAATCAGGGGGCTTCTCTTAGGGCTTTTATGAGCACTAGGACCCTGGGAAGGATGAGGGAGAGGGGTCCCATAGTCTATCTCCCAGAATCCCTTGTCTGAGTTTGAGAGGATCTGTTGGAATTTTAACACCTAGCTCTCAAGCGTCTTGGCTATCCTTGCTCAGATACCCACCGGCTGTGGGACAGGTCTGTGCTGCGTCAAGAGTCCCAGGCTATCCCATTCTTTTGGTTACCTGGAGGGATACGGGGGGCTGAGGGAGCAGCCCCAGAGCAGGGCTTGACGCTGGCCCTCTGAAGCCCTTCTGGAAAGCATTGGGAATTGTCCGTGTCTCCATTCTGCTTCTTTGCCCTGTCCACCTTCTGCTCCATAGTTCCAATCAGGATTCCCAGGGGAATGGCTTTAAACTCTGATGACTTGTAATAGGTAAAGCTTTGATAAGAAACTAAACAATTTAACTAAATCTTGATTTTGTTGAGACTCATTTTTCCCCAGTAATCACAATCCTGACATAGCAAAAACGTAGTTATTTTGACTAAACATTTTATTATGAGCATATGGATATCACCTGGATATCATGAAACATGGTAATGTAAACAAATTTACCAAATTATTTTAAAAAAAAGACTGTTGTCTTAGGCAGGCCTGCTTGCCATGTGGACTTTCAAGGCTCTTTTACACATTTCTCCTGTCTCACAAAAGTTAGAGAATTACATAAGAACTTGAAAAGAGAGCTACCCAAGTCTTTGGACAGTGAAATAAGTCATTAAAGGCAAAAGAGAAAATATGGAGAGACCCAAACTCTTGACAGATTAACCCTTTTATCACAGGCATCTGAAAGCATTTGTATATCGAGGTAAACCCTAGAGATGCCTTTTGTCAGTCTGGAAGGATACTTTATCTTTTTCCTGTTTTAAAATATTTTATTTATTTATTTGCAAGCAGAGAGATACGGGAAGGAGATACACAGAACGGGATGGGCACTCCAGGTCCCCCAGCCACTGCAAATGGACTCCAGATGCAGGTGCCACTTTGTGCATCTATCTGGCTTTATGTATGTACTGAGGAATCCAAGTCGGGTCATTCTGCTCTGCAAGCAAGTGCCAAAAGTGCTGAGCCATCTCTCCAGCCCCTTTTACCTGTTTTTGAGGCACAGTGGTTTTAACCTGGAGCTTTCCCTTGTCACTGAGCCAGGGGACCAGCCTGTCCCAGGACAAGAGTCTTGCAGGACATATAAGATAAACATGTTTGGGTCTGAGATAAGGGAGTTCTTACCCTGTGTTCAGAACCAGCTCTCAACAAGTTTAATAGCACATGATAATTTATTAATATAAGTTACATTAGGGTGAGCTAGAATACACGAGAGAAAATATACAGAGTGGCAAAAACCTCAGTATGCTAACCCTGGAGTCTCCGTTTTCCAAGCAAGTTGTAGTTTTGAATACAAAGGGCATTTTTCTTTCTGAAGAACTGGGAGAGATGGCAAATGGTTACTTTTTTAGTTTGTACTTCTCTACCTCATCTTACCCATGTGAATCCCCTTTAAAAATATTTATCTATCAGAGAGAGAGAGAGAGAGAGAGAGAAAGAGAGAGAGAGAGAGAGAGAGAGAGAGAGAGAGAGAGAGAGAGAGACTCCAGCTACTGCAAAGGAACTCCAGACACATGTGCCACCTTGTGCATCTGGTTGTACGTGGGCACTGGGGAATCGAACTCAGGCTCTTCTGCTTTGCAGAAAGGCCTAAGCCACTAAACCATCTCTTCAGCCTGGTAACTGGTTTTATTACAAGCAAAAGCTTCTGTAGGGGTGGGAAGGGATCCAGAGCTGGGACTCTGTCTGAGCAGGACAGGATTGGGTTTTATAGAGTCACCCACTTCCCTAATCCCTCCCCTTATGTTAATGATGGACCTGGTTCCTCATCTTCTCATTGGTCTTTGTTTGTTTCTTTCCCCGCCTGCCTGTGCATGGGGAGAGTGTGGGGGAGCCAGCTCCCTCTTTGGGGGAGCCTACGGGCAGGTTGCCTCTTCCTCCACCTCCCCAACTTGCAGATAGTCCCTGTCGAGGCCCAGGAGGGTAGATGTGGCCTCCACTGGCGCTGAGCTCACCCAGGGCACAGGCTGCTGCATGGGTGCCACTGGCCTTGGAGCTGTGGGGGCCAGGGCCGGGGCTCTCCCAATGCGGCTGCATATTGGAGCCCATGGCCTCCCTCATGCTCTGATGGCACCTCTCAGCATGATGCCAAGCTCTGGCCTCCCTTCTGGGCCAAGTACTGGGGGCTGGGGGCGATTAGAGCTTTAGACATTCAAAGATGTCTGAAGCCAGTGCTGAGAGAGAGCTGAGGATGGCCATCTTGTGTTTAATCAGATTCCTCGGAGGAGGCTAAGACCAAAGTCTGTTCTTAGAGCAGTTTATGTTGGGCCTGACTGCTCCCTCTAGTGCTCTGGAAGAGAAGCTGCTGGCCTGGTTCTACCTCATCCTATGGAAATGTCACAAGGGAACCCAATTTTCGGGAAAAGAGAATCCTGAAAAGTCGTTCTCTGTGTGTGCAGTACATGCACATGTCTGTAGGCCTGTGTGCATGTACCACAGACAGTAATTAGCTAGATCCATCATGCCTGGCTGTTTTTCTTTCTAGGAGTAACGTGTGTATGCCTACATTGCAGAATAAAGAATCCTGATGAATATGTCACCACTTTTTGCGTCTGGCTTATGTGTGCGGCTTGGGAGTTGAGCCAGGATTGTGCGAGCTTTGTAAACAAATACCTTTAACACTGAGCTTTTTTCTCAGCCCCCTGTTTCTGGCAATTTTGTATCAATGTATATCTCCATCTGAAATGTGGGGAAGGAGCAGTCTTGTCCCCCCAGAAAGCATTTTGCAATGTCTGTTGGCATTTTTGGTAGTCCCACGGGATGAAGGAGGAGGGGGCACAAACATGGCACCTTGCAGCCCCTCCACCCACACTGGCAATGAGTGGCTCTGAGGAGCCTTAGCACGGTTCAACTCCATCCAGTCCTGGCTTGCCTAGGACGGGAAGTCCTGCTGGTGATGGTCACTGACTGACCACTGCGCTTTAAAATGATCGCCCTTGGGCCCTATGTCTTCTGTGAGGAAAGCAGGCTTGAGAGGTATTTAAACACCTCCTCCTCAAGGATCAGTCAGCTGCTGCTGCATGCCGGGTGTCGCCAGATCCAAGTAGATCCCAGGGAACCCAACTCCCGGGCTTTGTGTATTGTTTTCTTCACAGCCGAGGTGTGCACTTTCTCTCATTGCTGCACACAATGGCAAAGGTGTCCTGTTGAGTTCAGGCTTGGTGGCGAACTTGTAATTGTGTAATGGAGACTTCAAATGTGACTTGAAAAAGGAAGATGAAGGCTGGGGAGATTGTGCAGTCAGTGAAGTGTCTCACAGTCATGAAGACCTGAGTTCAGTCCCCAGAAGTCCTGTAAAATGTCAAATGTGGTAATGAGCCCCTTAATCCGAGTGCTGGGGAAGCAGAGACAGGAGGATTCCTGGAGATCTCTGGCTAGTCAGTCTAACCTAACAGGAGAACTCCAGGCCAATCAGAAACCTCGTAGATGGAGTTTCTGAGGACATGCACATCTGTGCACATCCACACACATGAACACGCACACACATACATGCACACATACATACACCACAGAATTTTTTGTCTTAAATATATCTTTATTGTCCATAATGAGTTACATTATTCAGTGGGCAAACAATGAGTTGTTATCCCCAATTCCCCAATGCCCCCCCCCAATCAGCTGGATATCCTCCTCCATGGGCCGTCTGGATTGGTCCTTGTGGCAGGGGACCCTGGATAGCCTAGTACTCAGCCCGGTCCTCCTGGCCCAAGTGTGTTGATACTGAAGGGTGCCATGCTTCTGGATAGTCTCCCCCACCACGGCTCTTACAATCTTTCCGGCCCCCTCTTCCACATAGGTCCCTGAGTCAACACCACAGAATTTTTAAGGGGAAGAAAATAATTTCTTAAAACTCCACAGATTGGCAGGCCATTGGCATCACTCTATCAAGTTTTTAAATAGCAGGTTCCCTGCCAGCTGACCACTCTTCCTCAAGTGTCCAAAAAGGCCGCTGCATCTCCAGCCATCACATTCACACTCAGGCAGCAAGATGGAAAAAAAGGGATAATGAGAGTGAAGCAAGCCGTGTATGCTGGTTTTGTTTTAAGGAAGCGTCCCGGCAGCAACTCTGGGATACGTTCTTTTTCTTCTAACAGGTACAACTCAGTCCTCCAGCCAGAACCAGCAGCAAGGAGGGCAGGCGTCTGCCACACCATCCAGACATCTCAGAACTTCTCCTTCTGGAACCCAGAGAAGCAGATACGGGGAGACATCAGAAACCTTCCGGTGCCAGCAAGGCTTGGGCAGAGCTGGCAATCACAGACAAGGACACATTCCCTAAATATTTTCACTGAAAAAACATCTTGGTCAAGGTTATGAAAATAGTACTCACTGTGCTTACACTCAGTGTTAGCAGACAGCACCATTCCTGTTTTATCGAAAGCCGCATCATCTCCCTAGCCTTCATTGGGAGAGTCACAATTTTATTTTCCTTCGATAAAATTTACACAGATTAAAAATGACATGTATTAGTATATAAAAGTCTCAACTGTGTAGCTTTGACAAACGGACCTTATGAATTATCCCCAAACCTCTCAGGACACAAAATACTCATTATCAAAGAGAGTCCTGGATTTTCCCACTCTAGAGTAACTTTTTTTCTGAGCACTGATTTGCATTTGTGGTACAGAATCTACTCACATATACATATCTCATTTATACCAGTTCTAGAGTCAGTCATTTCTCCAACTTCATTTTAGTAGGAAGTAATATTTAAAATTCAGATCTGAGCCCTAGGTGAACTAGCTGTTTATATATTATTATTTCTTCTAGACTTTTGTAGAACTAGCAAAGACATCGAGAAGTCTATAAATATACAAATTAACTGGGACATCTAATCAATAAAACACTTCTTTTTTAATTTATTTTTTTATTGTCCATAATGAGTTACATTATTTAGTGGGCAAACGATGAGTTGTTACCCCCAGTTCCCCAATGCCCCTCTTCCCCATCCCCAATCAGCTGGATATCCTCCTCCGTGGGCTGTCTGGATCAGTCCTTGGGGCTGGGAATCATGGATAGCCTAGTATTCAGCCCAGTTCTCCTGGCCCTAGTATGTTGTTACTCAGAATAAAACACTTCTTAGAGTAACTTTCTATCTGCGAACTCATGCAGCATGGGTCCTTCGTGTCAGACAGTCAGGATGCTGTAAAGTTCACTGGTTATTCCTTTCTCTCAGTGAACCCACTTCACCTTGGAATATACCAATTTGCTTCCATTCTCCTGTTGGTACACGTTTGGCTTCCCAGGATGGAGTACTGGGAACAAAGCAGCTATCGACATTCTTGCCTAAGAATGTTTGTGGACATATGTTTTCATTTCTCTTAGGCTTATACTCGGGAGTGGATTTCCTGGGTCAAAGGTTGGTGTATTAAACATTTTATTTTAACTGAAAACATACAAAAGTATGTTCCTTTGCCAATCTTTTGATGTAGCACCAAATCCTTCTTTAAGTTTCAGTCCATGACTGCAACTGCAGCTCGTCTTTCTTCTCCCCCTCCTTCCTCCCTCTCTCCCTCCCTTCTTTCTTTCCTTTCCTTCTTTCCTTCCTCCCTCTCCTTCTTCCCTCCCTTCTTTCCTTCCTTCCTTCCTCTTTCCCTCCATTTCTTCTCCTTTTCCTCCCTCCCTCTCTTCCTTCCTCCTTCCCTCCATTTCTTCTTTTTTTCCTCCCTCCCTTTCTCCTTCTTCCATCTTTGTCAGGTGTCAGGTGTCCCCTGGCTCATCTGTTTCTGAACACTCTCTTCTGTTTCATTGCTTTATGCACCTGCAGCTCTGCTCACATCATTTTCTCTCATTATGGTACCTATAGTCATTCTTAAAGCCATGTGGTTCAATTTCTCCAATTTCATTCTTTCTCAAAATTATTTAAGTGATTCAAATGCTTTGCTTTTCCATCCAAATTCTAGATCTAGCTTGTTTGCATCTATGAACCCCGTGAGGATTTTGGTAGGAATTGTGTTGAACCCTCTAGGTCAACTGGAGAATTGGTGTTATGCTAAGTCTCAACACTCCATGAGTACGGTGTATCTCTCCATTTATTTAGATTTTCCTTGGTTTCTTTCAAAACTTATAGTTTAATTATATAGATACTATGCATGCCCTGTTAGATGTATGTCGAACTCCTTTCTTCCTCAATCTTCTTTCTTTCTTCCTTTCCTTTTCCCAGAAATTAACACTATTGTATATATATATTAGTTTCCAATTATCTATTTGTAGCTTATAGATACAATTGATTTGGTATAAATTTGGTCTTGCTAATTCCTTTCATCATGAAAGTTGTCTCTTTTTGTAGTTCACTTAGAGTATTTTACATAGATAGTCATGGCAGGTGAAAGTCAGTAGTTTTGTTTCTTCTATTCCAATCTGCGTACCTTTTATTTCTTTTTCTTGTCTTAGCTTGGACTTCTAGAATGTTCAATGGGAATGATGAGAGCACAAATCCTCGCCTGGGCCCCAATCTTGTGGGAAGCATTTAATCTTCAAATAACTGTAGCTGTCTGTAGATTAAAAAAATCTTTTGTTTTGTTTCAAGGTAGGGTCTCATTCTAGTCCAGGCTGACTAGGAACTCACTCTGTAGTCTCAGACTAGCTTTGAACACACAATGATCCTCCTACCTCTGCCTCCCCAGTGCTGGAATTAAAGGTGTGCACCACCACACCTGGCTAAAAAAATTACTTTTAAGAGGCATGTAACTCTGGCATATTGGCCATTGGCTGTTCACTGTTTCTGTGATTATGGACAATGTTTCAATGAATGGCTTCATCACATAGGTAGTGTTCTACTTTGTTTTTCATTTGTTTCTCTCCCCCATATCTCTTTCCTGCTCTGGCTGGTCCCTTTCCTTCCCTCATATAATCCTCCTCCCATCCTTTAAAAATATCACATATTGAAATTGCTTTTAAAGGCACCCAACTCCTCCCCAGCTATTGACAGTCAAAGGGGAGGGAGGACATTCATTTTCTTCAGGAAGTTGCTAGGGGAGGGAGGACATTTTCTTCAGCGGCCTTGTCACTGGTAAGTTGCTTCTGTTCCAGAAATAACCGGCACCCATGCTCACACCAGCAGCCCAAACTAAACCCTGCGAGTCACAAGCCCACACAATAAAAGAGCATCAGAGGGGGAGTAGTTGGGAAGAAGGGGTTCAGCAGAAGCATGAGGAGGATAAGGGAGGATCTAGGGGTGAATAGGATGGAAATACATCATATACATGTATGAAGTTGTCCAAAAGCATAAATACATTTTTAACAAAAGATATCCAGTCTGTGGTATTTCATAATGGAAGCCTGAGCTAAAATCCCCGCCAAGTCAGCTCCTCGGCCTCACGACACAGGACGCTGTGGGAGTCATTCCAAGCCCGGTGACGTCATACCCTAAGATGAAGTTGGAACCTGGGCCACTGCTTCCTCTAATGGCCAAGGGTTCAAGTTCCCCCAGGTTGAATGATTGAGGCTTCCAGCCCAGCAGAAGGAAGGATGGTCACTTCCTAGATGCGGTGATGGTGGCAGGCTTGTCAGTCACTGACCAAGGGGTTACTTCCTTCCTAAAATGTGAAAAAAACAAAAAACAAAACAAAACAAAACAAACAAAAAAACGCTAAGCCTTGGAATTTCTATTGAAGAGAGTCTTAGACACAGTCATGTGGGGAAATGACATTTTTGAGGGACTGACATTCCTGGGTTGTCTCATGAGGTCTCCATGGATTGTTGGGGATCCAGCATAGAGTATTTGATGGACAGTCCCTGAATAGTCTTGATATGCATGGACTCTGGGCCACTCTTCTCTCCTCTGTGGTCCATGGACATTCATCTCCAAGCCCAACTGTGCCCTAAAATTATTAGGACAAGGGGCACATGAAGGCTTGCCTGCTGGACGCCTGAATGAACCTCTCTTGATGGTTCAACAATCTGATGTTTGCTGGGTTTTTGTTCTTTGAGGCAAGGTCTCTGCATTCGTTACATTCTAGTTGCTGTGACAAATACCTGAAAAAAATATCTTAGGGAGGAAGGGTTTATGTTGCCTTAGGGTTTGAAGATTGAGGGTATATACTCTACCCTGGAGGGGAGGCACGATGGCGAGATCACTGGGCAGA
Source organism: Zapus hudsonius (assembly GCA_004024765.1). NCBI lineage: Eukaryota > Metazoa > Chordata > Mammalia > Rodentia > Dipodidae > Zapus > Zapus hudsonius. Next base: position 12,526 of record PVHP010043353.1, read on the forward strand.
GGGTCACATGACATCCATAATCAGGAAGTGGAGAGAGAAATCCTGGTGCTCGGCTTCCACATGTCGTGGCAACATGTACATTTTGGGAGAATTTATGGTTCCAATCTAGACACTCCCTCGCAGACAAGTACGGAGATTTGTTTCCATGGCCGGTTCTAAATCTGAGATTAACCATCACAGTCTCACACTGTAGTGCTGGCTGGCCTGGAACTCACTGGAAAGCCTAAACTGGCCTTGGACTCATGGTGATTCTCCTGCCTCAGCCTCCTGAGTGCCGAGATTATATAGGCGTGTGCCACAACGCATAGCTAGATTTGTTTTGTTTTTAGTAAACATCTCTGTTGGGGATAATATTGATATAATGGCACACACAAAGTGTGTGCATAGTAAAATCATATAATTCACCAAGTTTTTGGCTATCATCACAATAAATTACAATGCCTATGATACTGACCACCACCCACCATCTAAATTTCCTTGTGTCCTTTGTAACAATTCTTTCTGCCCCATCCCAAATCTAGCTAGTGATTGGCTTCTCTCTGTAGACTCATTTGCATCTTTGGGAGTTTATTTAAACGAAATCATATAGTTCATGCTATTTTTGGTCTGGTTTCTTTTATTCAATGCATTTGTTTTAATTTTTTTTTTCTTTTTTGGTTTTTCGAGGTAGGGTCTCACTCTAGTCCAGGCTGACCTGGAATTCACTCTGTAGTCTCAGGGTGGCCTTGAACTCACAGGGATCCTCCTACCTCTGCCTCCTGAGTGCTGGGATTAAAGGCGTACACCACCACACCTGGCTTCACTGTACTTGTTTTAAGATTCACTTATGTTGGTGCATTGCAATCACTTATTCCTCTCACTCCGGTGTAGTACCTAGGGAACAGTTATACACAATTCATTTAACCATTCACCTGACGTTTGGATTATTTCTAGTTTGGGGCTATTACAAACTGTTCTGGGCATTCAGGTTCAAGAGTCAAAGAAGTTTCCTGGAGCAACGCACCAGTGGCTACACCTCTGAAGAAAATGTCCTCCCTCCCCTAGCAACCTTTGACTGAGTTTAAATATGTAGAAGCTAGGCTCTATGACAGGTGCGTGTTTAGCTTTTTCAGAAGCTGCCACACTGGGACTGGGAAGATGGCCTAGCGGATAAAGCACTCGCTGTGCAGCTCTGAGTACTGAGCTTGGAAGCTCAGAGCCCACCTAAAAGCTGGGGTGGGCTTCTGTGATTCCAGTGCACCTACCACCACCAGGGAGTAGGAAGAGACTGAAGAATTTCCTAACAGCTCCACACCCTGTCTCATGAGGAATGACACCCAGGGTGTTCTTTGGCACGCGCACGAGTGTACACACACACACACACACACACACACACACACACACACACAGGAAGGAGGAGGGACGGGGTCTGGAAGAGCAGCTTGACCCTTGGATCTGGAGGGAGGCATACAAACCACTATTGCACAAGCAGTGGAAAAGTATGACATTGTGACCATGAGCGCAGCTGGACAGCAGGACCCCCTACCCACAGCTATAAGCAGCTGGACAGCAGGACCACCTAGTCACAGCTATCAGCAGCTGGACAGCAGGACCCCCTATCCACAGCCATAAGCAGCTGGATAGCAAGACCACCTACCCACAACCATCAGCAGCTAGACAGCAGGACCACCTACCCACAGCTACAAGCAGCTGGACAGCAGGACCCCCTACTCACAGCTGTCATTAGCTGGACAGCAGGACCACCTACCCACAGCTACAAGCAGCTGGATAGCAGGACCCCCTACTCAAAGCCATCATCAGCTGGACAGCAGGACCACCTACCCACAGCTACAAGCAGCTGGACAGCAGGACCCCCTACTCACAGCTGTCATTAGCTGGACAGCAGGACCACCTACCCACAGCTACAAGCAGCTGGATAGCAGGACCCCCTACTCAAAGCCATCATCAGCTGGACAGCAGGACCACCTACCCACAGCTACAAG
>PVHP010043354.1:0-14546 GCA_004024765.1 Zapus hudsonius
TTTGCCCACTAAATAATGTAACTCATTATGGACAATAAATATATATTTAAAAAAAAAAAAGAGGACCTCCCTAGATTCAATTCCCAGCAATAGGAGGGGGCATTCTTTAAAAGCATAGTGATTTAGGCCTGCAATCCTAGTACTTGGGAGGTGGAGACAGGAGGATCAGGGGTTTAAGGTCATCTTTGGTTACACAGAGCATTTGGGCCAGTTTGAGCTACCTAAGAATCTGTCTCAAAAATAAACAAGTAAACTGGGCGTGGTGACACCCGCCTTTAATCCCAGCACTCGGGAGGCAGAGGTAGGAGGATCACCTGAGTTCAAGGCCACCCTGAGACTACATAGTGAAATCCAGGTCAGCCTGGACTAGAGCGAGACCCTACCTCAAAAAACCAAACCAAACAAACAAACAAATAAGGAGGATTGATGTGAGTCTGAGCCCAGCCTGAGATTACGTAGTGAGTTCCATGGTCAGCCTGGGCTAGAACAAGACCCTTTTTCTTTGTTTGAAAAACCAATAAATAAATAAATATTCAACCAGAAGGTGAGAGGAGAGAAATGGAGACAGTATGGTTAATGGCACAGAGCTACAGTTGGGTCAAAGAAGAAACTTCCAATGTTCTTTACCACAGTCAGGTAACTATGGTTGAGAAGAGTTAAATATATATTTCAAAGTAGCTAACACAATGATTTCAAATGTTTTCATCACAAAGGAATGATCAATATTTGAGGTAATGGATAATATAATTCCCCTAATCTGATCATTTGATCCATATATATGTGACATATGATCCATATATCACATATATACCCATATGATATCCATATATCACATGGTATATGATCCATATATATATATATACATATATATGAAAAAATTCAGGCACATGGTTGGCCTTGCTTCCTAAAAGGCATAACCTGTGTTATTTCATTCATGACAAATTCATAACAAATCCAAAAATAAAAGAATATTCCAAAATTCTGCACTGGTTCAGAAATCTGGGTGTTAATCATCCATGATGAATTTTGGTGTCCTTTAAATTTTTTTAAACTTATTTGCAAACAGAGAGAGATAGAGAGAAGAGAGAGACACACAGAGAGAATGGGCAGACCAGGGCCCCCAGCCACTGCAAATGAGCCCCAGATTCCTATGCTACTTTGTGCATCTAGCTTTATATGGGTACTGGGGGATTGAACCAGGGTCATTAGGCTGTGCAGGCAAGCTCCTTAACCACTGAACAATCTCTCCAGCCCCTTTGGTGTCCTTTTTAAGAAATATTTTATTTATTCATTTCAAGCAGAGAGAGAGAGAGAGAGAGAGAGAGAGTGTCTGTCTTATGTGGGTACTGGGGAAATGAATTCAGGTCCTTAGGCACTGGAGGCAAGTGCCTTAACCACTGAGCCATCTCTCCAGCCCTGGTGTCCTTCTTGATATAGGCAAGCAGGGTGAGTGAGGTTGTGATTTTTCACTTTCACTTAAATAACTTTCTATTCAATACAAATTCTATTCAATACAGCTTTCCCCCCAAGCAGGCAAATAAGCTGGTAATCTTGCTTTGCAATCTCTGAACTCCCGAATCTTCCCTTAGGGAACTTCTCCCCTTACTTCCCCACATGGATTCTTGTTCTAGTTCCAGAAATAGAGCTGAGAACAAGGTCAAGGTGGAAAAGGCGCTGTCACTCTCCCACCCCCACCAAAGAAAGTAGGTCTTCAGAGATGTTCATTTGAGTACACTTTCCCTCCCAGCATTCAAGACAAGGCAACGGTAAGTTGTCTGTTCCCATATAGTATTTATTTTATTTTATTTCTTTATTTGAAGGCAGAGAGATACAGAGAGAGAAAGACAGAGACAGACTATGGGGGAGACTGTGGGCCTACCAGGGTCTTTAGCCACTGCAAATTCTAGATGCATGTGCCACTTTGTACATCTGGCTTTACCACTGAGCCATCTCTCTAGCCCTCCCCCCATTTTAAAAAGAGTGAATTCAAATTATACTTCAGCCCTGTGCCTGTGATTCAGCCTCAAGCACAGCAGCCTTCTCTTAGTGCTAATCACACTGCAAATGTATGCACATTCCATCCAGAACACTGAAGAAAAAAGACTGGAGCAAGGTGACTGAAGGTGGGCTTGTTTCCTCCACACCATTATTCACTAGGTTCCCCAAGGGATGGCCGTGCTACCCTCTCTATGTACCCACTGTCAGCACGGCCCCAGAACCGCCTCCCCAAACTGACACGGCAATACTAGTTGATCTGTCAAAGTCTTTCCCAAAAATGGTTGTGTATTTTAGGAAACAAGCTTTGCTGGATTTTCCACTGCTCCTTGATAAGAACCCAAGGGTATTTGTTCAAAGTGAATTTTTAATCACATCAGTTGGGTTATGTCATATGCCCTGCCACCTTTAAGTCTGCCTGACCCATGCCAGGCTGTGTTTGCACTAATCACTTTTGACACAGTGCCCAGAGTGCTAGGGTAGATCTTCCCACAATGCTGGCTTTAATCCCACAGTGCTCAGCTTTGGAGACCAAGTGCCTTGGCCCCATTCATTCCAGACTGTTCTGCAACTCTCCTTGTTCCCTTCTAATACATCTTCACATTTGTCACCAGCCAGGGAGGCCTTCAAGGCTGATGAGAGAAGCAGTAACAGCATTACTAGTGGACATTTCTGAAGTACCTCTGTAGTCCGGGGTCACATTCACTTACTACTCCTCCAGCACCTCTGCTACAGATGTCAGCCTGCACCCAGCAAAAAACACGTAGTGGGCTGGAGAGATGGCTCAGAGTGGTGAAGGCACTTGCCTGCAAAGCCTAACGCCCCTGCTTCCATTCCCCAGTACCCATGTAAAGCCTGATGCACAAGGCGGGGCATGTGTCTGGAGTTTGTTTGCAGTGGCTAGAAGCCCTGGAGTGCCTATTCTCTCTCTCCCTCTCAAATAAATAAAAAATAATTAATTAATTAAAAAAGGGCCAGGTGTGGTTTCACATGCCTTTAATCCCACCCAGCACTTGGGAGGCAGAGGTAGGATCTCAATGAGTTCCAGGCCAGCCTGAGACTACATAGTGGATTCCAGGTCAGCCTGGGCTAGAGCGAGACCCTATCTCAAAAAGCCACAAGAAAAAAAGAAGAAAGAAAAGAAAAGAAAAGAAAAAGAAACACATAGCCCTCTAAGGGAGTTCAATGAAGGGGCAGTTACATTGATGAGGGTAGGACTGAGGGACTGAGGGATGCAGTGGGCAGGGGACAGCCATAAGGGGAAGTCTTTGCCAGCCCAGGTCTGATGAAGCAGAAGAGTCTGGTGAGAGTTGGAGTCACAGAAGTTGGGCCAAGAACATCGCTGCAAAGGAGAGCAGCCATGTGGAGAGTATGCAGGACAGAGTGGGGGAGGAAGGAAGACATGAACATCTCAGGCTCTCTCCTGCTGCAGGGGCCTCCACCAACCACACCCAGCTGGCAGGCAGGGGTCACTACCCAGAAAGGTCACTCCTGGTGTGGACTCAATCAGAGAATGATTCAGGGAAAGCAAGTGACGAAAAGTCAGAATTAACACCGTGTGCTTGTATTCATCGTGTGGTGTGACACCCTCACACTCACTAGTTTAAGGAGGATGCGCCCCCACCGTGGCCAGAGTAGATTGGCAGGTCTTCTGCTCATCCTGTTTTGAGCCAGTCCCCACTTATTCCCGAGCTTTGTGAGGTTCCGATGATCCATGATCCATGATGGAGTCTCTGCTCCCATGAGAGGCTGGGGTCACAGGCTGTCTGTGGCCACACCCAGCTGTTTATATGGGATCTAAAAGGTCAAACTCTGGTGGTCTCAGGCTCCGTCAGGCCCTCGTGCTTGTGCAGGAAGTACACCTAAGAGCTGAGCCTTCTCTCTAGCCCCTGCTTTCCTCTTTATCTAAAATTCCTAGGCAAATGGTGGAACAACTGGAGCTTTGTACTAAGAATTTTCCTAAGTAGGGAAGCTACAGATTCAGAGCCAGGCTTCCTGACTTGGGAGGCCATGGCCTAAGGCACTCCATGATGTGGTCTCAGAATACTGACCCTTCACCCAACATCAGAGCCAGAGGCTCTAAACCCTGCTTTTGCCAAAAATCTATTACTTTTCTCCTGTGACAAGCAGTTTGGTACCAGAGTCTTTTTCTCTTGGCAACTTTCTGCTCCAAGAAAGTAAATCAACATGTTGCCACATCCTGTTGGCTGCTCTGAAACTGTGAAATTACAACTGATTTTGGTGTCATTCTATACAGCCTAATATGCTGCAATATCTTTTTGGGGATGATACTTATACTAGCTTGTTTTCCATTACTATAATGAAATACCCAAGGCTGAATAACTAATAATAAAGAAGACATGTTTATTTAGCTCACAGTTTGGGAAGTTGAAAATCTAAGTAGTCTGAAGCCTGTTCTGTCGAAGGCCCCTAACTGCATCACCTCATAGCAGGTGGTATCTTGGAAGAAGGGAATGAGTAAGAGAAATCACACAGCAAAACAAGAAGCCAGAGAGTCTCTGACGTCTTTTATGGTCAGTGCCACCAGTGACCTGAAAAACCTTCTGACATAGTACAATGACAAGGGTATGTGTATTCTTGCCTAAGATGTGTGATCTGAATTTAATTACGGATAGACAACAGGCAATCTCACACTGATAGACCATCTCCAAAATTGCTTCCTGGAATGCCTCAGATGGGAAAGTCATGAGATGGGGAAAATGAAAAAAAAAAAGTCCCGGATTGGAGAGCAGTAAGCAGATATCGTACCTAAATGAAATGTGGCAATGTTGGTTGGGTCCTAGATTAGATAGAAGAAAGAAAAGAAAAGAAAGGAAAAAGAAAAGAAGAGAAAAGAAAAGGAAATAAAACAAAAGAAAAAAGAAGGAAGGAAGGAGGGAGGGAGGGAGGGAAGGAAGAAAGGAAGGAAGGAAGGAAGCAAGGAAGGAAGGAAGGAAAATAAGTGTGACATTTGAATGAGGTGCAAAACTATCAGTGTAGTTCATTGAAGGAGAGCTTAGGTAGCAGGTCCCAGGAGAAGCACTCTGAGGTGATTCTAGGCACCCTCAGGAGCACCCACAGGAGGCACTCTACAACTCCACCCACAGGTCCGGGCATCTTTGTGCCCCAGGCATTCTCTGGCCTGAAGAGTCACTAACTAGCCCAGGAAAGTTTGCAAGTGCCAGGAACTTGAAATTAATGGCCAAACTTCAGCCATTAAGAGGCAAGAATTGGCAGATAAATCTCTCAACCTCCTCACCCTTCAATTGTTTTCTACACAGTTTTTTTGTTTTGTTTTGCTTTTGTTTTTCGAGGTAAAGTCTTGCTCTAGCCCAGGCTGACCTGGAATTCACTATGTAGTCTCAGGGTGGCCTTGAACTCATGGCGATCCTCCTACCTCTGCCTCCCAAGTGCTGGGATTAAAGGCCTGCGCCACCACACCCGGCTCTACACAGTTTTTTGAGGACCTCCAGCAGGACTTGTCTACTGACATGCCTTGTATAAGGCTTTCATCCTTCTGTGCTTGGTTACTTTCCCATTCTTTCACCGTGCTTCCTACAATCACCTTCCAAATCAATGATCTGCAGCCCGATGTTTGTTTCAGCTCCAGACCTTGCCTTTATGGAGATTCTTTGGCAAAGCGATCTTCCATCAATTGTATTAACAGCTGCCTTGGGCTTTGAAGATCTGATGGAATAGACCACCCTAACAACACTGCCCTCAAGCTCAAACCTTATAGCCCTTTGGGGACAGACCACGGCACTTGATCACGCCTACTTCCATCACTTCCTAAATTTGAGAAGCTGGAGATTGAATTCTTCCCATGATCTTGACCCAAACTAGCTAAGCTGACACAGGTCGCTAAGTAGGTACTCATCTTATTATATCTGGTTAAGTGGAAATTAATGAGCCATCCTGGACAACTTTAGTTCAATTCCTTCCAAAAAATAAATCAGGAAACTTAAGTATAGTCAGACTAACCTAAACCAAAGGAGCTATTACCTAGGGGGAGGAGACTCTAATTACCCTGTTGGAAGTTAGCCATGACACTTCCTGTCAGCAGGGATTAACACAAATCTCTCAGTGTTCACCTAATTTCTTTATTAAGTTGGTTGAAGATGTTTAGTCTGCTTTGTAGACCTGTGCAGACTTGCAAGGGGAGATGCGTTAACTAGCAAGCTGGATACCTTAGCAGAAACTTGCCAAGCCTTGCGCTTAACATTGCTTTGTCTTTTCAAAAGAATACCATACCAGTTCTTACCTGTTTTATTTTAAATCATTTTTGGGACTATGAAAAGTAATACATAATCTTGTAATAAATCTGGAAAGTCATAAATAACCCTGACAATAAAGATTGTCTTCATAAAATCCAGGTAAACATTTCAGACCCATGTTTTCTTTCTGAAAACTATGGTGAGTTGCAGGTACTGCACGTAGAGGATGTCATGCACATATCTTAATATTCCTATTATGAAGATAGTTGCTCCATGGAGCACGAATGCGCTTAAAACCAAATTTTACCTAAGAAAGGACATCCAACTTATACTCGAACCATTGTCTCATTTAAAATCCAGTAGTTCCTCTTCGTTTGATGCCGACTTTTTCCTCTCCTCCATCACCCATGACAACATGATGATGGACCCGACACTGTGCAGATGTTATGCAAATAATGACAACCGCTGTGTGCTCACGCATGCCAAGGCCACATTGTGTCTGGAAGATAGCACTTCAGGGCACTTGTTCCCATCCTTTGAATTTTATAGTCTTTCTGCAATTATCCCTGAGCCTTGGGAGATATGATAGTCTCATTTAGTGCTGAACTCTCAACTTTCACTTCTTCTCAGAGCATTGATGAGTCCACCCAAGTGATCACCACCATCTGCAAAAGAAGCTTCTCTAACCAAAGATGAGAGCAACATTAATATATGGGCATAAACATAAATGTTTAGAGAACTTTAGTGGGCATAACATCTCCATTTAGCCAAACACAGTGGTAGTTCCAACCCCACCCCTCCAACCTTCCCCTCTCCCCTCACCCCTCCAATTTATGATCTTCCCAAGCCATAGGCATTTGACTAAGTTTTCAGTACCAGGCATGAATCCCAACTCATGGAGTGACCTCAAATCCAGTCAGAGAGCAGTTAGTTATCTCCATAGCAATCATGCCACCTTTGCACTGGTGAGCTCATCTCGCCTGCCTGCCTGGTTGATAGTTCACAGGATCCATTGCTGGTTTAGACTATTGATGACTTTTCTCCCCCAGCAGCCAGCATAGCACTTTCCAACATCTGCCAGCTAGTCACGAGGGAGAAGGCTTCCCACTCAGTTCCAGCTTGATTTCTCAGTGTCCTGCAACAGAAGCATGTGGTGTCTTCGGCAATAGGGTCTTACCATCTAGTTCTGGTGGGCAACCAAGAGCATTGGTAATAGCCCATGTTGTTTTGGATGCCTCAAGGGCCTCCATCACCAATATCTCACTGAGCAATAGCCCACCCCTAACACTGAGATTTTGCTGTAACAATCTATGACTTCTGGGTTCAATATTATCTATCACCATAATATCTATCTAACCAAACTCTCTTTTTAAAAATTATAGATAGATAGATAATTTTCTTTTCTTTTCTTTTCTTTTTCTTTTTTTAGGCAGCTAGCCCAGGCTGGCCTGAAACTTACAATTTACTCTGCAGTTCCAGGCTGGTCTTGAACTTACAGCAGCCCTCCTATCTCTGCTTCCCCAGTGATAGGATCAAAGGTGTGCACACCATGCCTGGCAAAAATTGTATTTTTCTTAAATTAGCTAACAAAGAAGTATATTTCCATATGGTTTGTTTAATTTTTGATAAACCCTACCCCTACCCCCTTCTCTACTCCATCCACACCTCCACTGATCAATGTGTGTGTGTGTGTGTGTGTGTGTGTGTGTGTGTGTGTGTGATAAGAATGGTAAAATTCAGTAGTTGCTTAGGTATCATCACTATAAGCCTGCTCATTTTCCTGAGTTCTAACTCCTCCTTTCTATGTCTTCTTTGGATCCTGCAAGCATGACGCACTGGGCGCCCTCTTTCTCTGAAGAACACCTCCCCATACCATACAGATGTGTGCAAACCTCCATCACTGAGGCACCTGCATTCTTGGACCCTCGCTCGCCTGGCATAGCTTTCTCTCTTCTTCTTCCCTGTCTCCCTCCTCCTGGTAGCTGCCAAGATTTACAGCTTTCCAGCCCGGTTGTTTTTCTTTCAACCTCTCATAAAATTGTCCTCAACCTTCAAACAAATGGTAAAAAGCTATTTTAAAGCATTTTTGAAATATATGATTCATTATCATTGACTATGGCTAGCTACTATGCAGTACAATAAACCACTAAAAACTTTGCCCATTTTCTATTGGAATTTGATTCTTCTCAAGAGGTAAGAGCCAAAGATACACTGGAAATGGGAACATGGGGCCTGTCACCTTTACTATAAATGTTTTCCCATTTTGTCAGCAGACTTAAGTTTTAAAAAAATAGTTGCATGTATTTCTACTTAAAATTATTTTAAGGCTGTGGAGATGACTCAGCAGTTATAGGTATTTGCTTGCAAAGCCTGCTGGCTGGGGTTTAACTCCCCAGTAAGTGCATAAAGACAGATGCACAAAGTGGTGTATGTGTCTGGAGTTAGTTTACAGTGGCAAGAGACCCATAAACACATGCACACAAATAAATAAAATATTTTAAATGATTTTAAATTTAAAATTTAATTCCTTATGATCCTCAGAAAGTATTTTTTAATATTTTATTTATTCGCAAGGAGAGAGAGAGAGAGAGAAAGAGAGAGAATGGGTACACCAGGACCTCTAGGAACTGCAAATGAACTTCAGATGTATGTGCTACTTTGTGCATGTGGCTTTACATATGCACTAGGGAATCAAACCCTGATCTTTAGGCTTTGCAGGTAAATACCTTAACCACTCAGCCATTTCTCTGGCCCCTCCAGAATATATCTTGATGTAAATGGTCTATTTCTATTTGTCTTTTTGAAAAATATTTTATTTATTTATTTATTTATTTATTTATTTATTTATTTATTTATTTATTTATAAGCAGAGAGATGAGAGAGTGAGTGAATATGGGTGTGCCAGGGCCTCTAGCCACTGCAGACAAACTGCAGATGCATGCACCACTTTGTGCATCTGGCTTACATGGGTACTGGGGAATTGAACCTGGGTCCTTAGGCTCTGGAGGCAAGTACCTTAACTCCTGAGCCATCTCTCCAGCCCTCTATTGTTTGAATAACTTATCTTAACAACTATTTAGTTGAGAATTTAAAAAATATTTTATTTATTCATTTTCAAGCAGACACACACACACACACACACAGAGAGAGAGAGAGAGAGAGAGAGAGAGAGAGAACACCAGGGCCAACACCTTGTTGGTCTGGCTTATGTGGGTACTGGGGAACTGAACCCGGGGACTTAGGCACTGGAGGCAAATGCCTTAACCGCTGAGCCATCTCTCCAGCCCATAGTTGAGAATTTTAGGTAAAGGGTACTAAAATATTTTTTAATGAATGAATGTTCATTTAAATGGATTTATATAATCATAACACTCTGACTTTCAAAAGGCAGAGGAGACTTTGATGTTTTGAACACATATTGTAGCAAATTAAAACTACAGTTAAGGAAAGAAGGAAAAATACTGCCCTTCTCTCCCCAGCCAGGAAGTAAGACCTGAAGCAAAACTTTTATTAGTCAGTCAGCCAAGACCTGTTTTCAACCTATAAAAGTGTAAGATTGACTAGAAGACCTAGCTTTGTGGAGAACTGAGTTGTGGCGTTAGGGAGGTTAATGCCTTTGCTTTGGGGAAGTAAGGTCACCTGCACAATACATAGGAAAGGGGTGACCAACACCTGTCCTGAACTGAGATTACCTTGAAGAAGACAGACCTAACAAAGGGAAGGGGGAATGGAAGGAGAGTCCTATTTGCTTACATGCAAAGTGATTATTATTCACTTGAGAATAAATCTATTCCAATCCTGTGTTACAATATTGAGCAGATATCAGGGAAATAATTTGAAGAAAATCTAAAGCTAAAGTCAGTTTGAGTCACCTCTAGGTCTGAGGCCACCCTTATCCCTCAGCCTCAGCACTGTAGGGTGTGAGCTAGGAAGGAATTATAGAATGGGTCTCTTATTTCTCAGTGAGGAATGTATACAGATTTGCAAACATCAGAAGTATGAGGAAAAGCTCACAAATATCAGGACTCCTAGAAGCCTAGCCTGGTACCTAATAACTTTAGTAAATCTGAGAGACTTGAGTAAAGCTTTAGAATAACATCTAGTGCTCACAAATTAATATAAAAAGAAATATTTCTCTAAGTTACCTCTGGGCCTTAAGAATAAGAGTGTGGGTTTGAGAGATATATGCACCAAGCCCATTGGGAAGTCCAGAACAAAAGTTGTTTTCCTTTCAGAACCTAAGTTAAAAGTACATGAATGGAAAACTTAGAACCTTTTCCAGAAATAAGGTATAGGCCTGCCACAGCTCCTGGACCCTAGAGTTCATTAGGCTCCAGGCCTCAGACAGAAGAGAAAGATTCAGTCCGGGCCTTTTGCCTTTTACTCAGCTCCAAACAAGGACAGTATATGAAATGTAGGTGGGAGAGAAGACACAGCCATTAGCACCTGAGGCACAACTCTATTTGAGCCAGAATTCCTAAGAGCAGAAATTATAGCAAAGGAAGAAGGGTTTTCTTTTCTTCATATTAAATAGACTTGGTGAGAATGAGTAAGGTTTGTTTTTATAAGAGGTATAATCACTCTGGCCAAGGGGAGGTCTTCAGGTTTCTCTTTCTTCATTCACCCTGCTTCCCTTTTGGCTCTTTGGGGTTTCAGGATCTACTCTTGGCTTTGCAAAGAGGGCTTATAGGTGCATTTCAGTGAATTTGTTGGTGACATGATAAACAGCCTTCATAGGCGGAGGCTGCTGCCTGAAGTGTCCTATTTCCTGTCCACTTGGAGTTGCTGGACAGCCGCAGCTGCAGCAGCCAGGGACTCAGGGATAGGGGATTCTTGAGGCTCCATCTGCCATTCTGCTTTCTGCTTCTCAAAGTAATCCAAGGAGAGTTTTTCATCCTCATCGCACAAGTCAGGAAGCCTCTGCAGGCCCAGTGTCATACGCAGGACATCACATGCTCCTTCAGTGGCTCGTATTCATTATGAAGCTGTCGGCTAGTCTCTAGCAGTTTGATCAGGTCTTTCTCAGATTGTTTGATTGTGTTTTCCATCACATTAATATCAGCATGGATCAGTCAGAGTTCCTCCACATGGGCCATCGTCTTCTGTAGCAAAAGGTCCATTTCCTATTTGTATTCTTTCAGGTGCCTCTCTTCTGACTCAAGTGCCTCAAACTCAGCCTTCAAACCAGCCTTGATCTCCATGCAGGGTCTTGTTCCTGATCTCTTTAATGCTTTCCAATTTGCACATGATTTCTTGTTCATCCGCCATGCTTTTCACTCTCAATTTCACATCCTGAGAATGTACAAATGTTCCAGCCAAGGGTTACAATAGATACATTGTAGCCACCTCCTACTCTAATTTATTTTATTTTTTAAAAGTTTTTGATTTTTTTCTGTGCTTTTTTTATATTTTATTTATTCATTTTCAAGGAGAAAGAGAGAGAGAGAGAGAGAGAGAGAGAGAGAAAGAGAGAGAGAGAGAGAGAGAGAGCGCACACCAGGGCCACCACCTTGTGGGTCCGGCCCACGTGGGTCCTGGGGAATTGAACCTGGGGCCCCAGGCACTGGAGGCAAGTGCCCCAACCTCTGAGCCATCTCTCCAGCCCTCTAATTTATTTTTTTAAACTAGTAACTGAAGAGGAACTGTGTCCAAACTGAAAAGACTCAGTAGATGCCCTTAACTTCCCTGAGATTGTAGATTCAGTTGGAAAGTGCTTTCAGAAAGCTAAGTGTTCCTAAAGAATGAATTCTACACAGACGAGAATTTATCCTTGGAGCATGTAGACATGACCTGATGGCTTTGATCCCCAATTTTTGGTGGGTGCCTTAAGACCCTTAAGCAGGCAGGCAGGCCAGCAGGCATCCAAGGTCACTTCCTTAGCATCCTTCCCACAAGGCTGCACCCAGCCACTGTTCTGCCAAGAGGTTCGTAGCTGGAGGAAGCCCCTTTATCAGGCAATTGTCTAATACAAAAGTGTTTGCTCTTCCTGGAATGAAGTGATAATATATTTGTGTAAAAAGAGGAAGCAGCAGGCAGGATGACCTAATGTTTGCTTTTCGTTTCTGGCAGGTTTTAGATGTTTCGGCAAGAAAAGGCAATTGAAAACATTCCTCACCCAAACATTCCCCCAGCCCACCCACTTGGAGGTGGTTTGATTTTCTTGGCATGCAGGAGCGTGTCGGGTGGCAGGCGTGAAGCTCATGGGCAGCTGGTCTTTTGGCCACTTTGCCTTCTTATATTCTAGTGGCCTTCTGTGGCCTTTTGCTCCCCTCCATGGGCCTTCCCTATCAGTCCCTCTAGGGACTTCTTCCACTGCCTGCCACAGTGATCAGCGGGGTCCAGGAATGGTCAGTCTAGGACTTTTGCCTGAGTCCCTCAACTGTTACGACTAGTCTCCTGGGAGAGAAAGCAGAACCCAGCTGAGACCTGGGAGACCCTCAGACCTCAGCCCGCAATCTTAAAACCCTTTAAGATTAAAACAAAGCTCCACTTTGTTGCATAAAATAAGAAATTTTCTTGGCTTCCTCGGGGGTGTGTCATGGAAAGTCTTAACAATATTGTGATGTTGTTTTACTCATATATCCTCCGGTGGTTTTAACAGTTAAGCTGCTTCATCCCATTATATGACCCTGGGATTATTGAGAATGGAGTTTTGTTGTTGTTGTTTGAGGCAGAGTCTCCAGGATGATGTGGAACTAACTCACTCTATAGTCCAAGCTAACCTTATACTCATAGTGATCCACCCTTAGGCACGGGAGTGCTGGAATTAAAGGTGTGAGCAACTACACCTGGTGAGAATGGAAATTTTAAAATAACATATATGCCGGGTGTGGTGGTGCACATCTTTAATCCCAGCACTTGGGAGAGGTAGGAGGATCACTGTGAGTGAGTTCAAGGCCAGCCTGGGACTACAGAATGTGTGTGTGTGTGTGTGTGTGTGTGTGTGTGTGTGTGTGTGTGTGTGTACTCACAGTTCCACAGTACTGTATTCATTTGGTTGCTTTTTAAAAAAACTATTTTTATTTATTTGCAAGCAGAGAGAGAATGAGAGAGCGGGAATAGGTACACCAGAGCATCTTGCCACTGCTAACGAACTCCAGATGCATGCACCACTTTGTGCATCTGGTTTTATGTGAGTGCTAGGGATTTGAACCAAGATCATCAGACTTTGGAAGCAAGCACCTTTAACCACTGAACAATCTCTCCAGTCCCATTTGGTTGCTGTTGTTTTTGGACAAATACCTATGTACTCCAAAACAAGAGAGAGTCCCTCAGAAAGTTCTCTCCTTCTCTTTCTAGTTAATTTCTGCTCCTTCCACGAAGGACTACATTCTGAACTCTAGACCCTGAGATTGCCTTTACCTGTTTTCAAACTTCAGATCTATAGAATCAAATCATCTGTGTTCTTTGTGCCTGGCTTCTTTCAGTCAGCATATCTTTTAGATTCGTCCATGTTATAGTATAAAACCGTACTTTTATTTTAGCGCTGAGTTGTTTCCTGCCATATGGATATAAAGTATCTTCATTCTTTTTCTTTCTTTTAATGTTTTGTTTATTTATTTGGCAGAAAGAGAGAGACAGAGAGAGAGAGAGAGAGAGAGAAAGAGAGCACAGCAGGGCCTCCAGCCACTGCAAATGAACTCCAGATACATGTGCTACCTAGTGCATCTGGCTTTTGTGGGCACTGGGTAATTGAACCTGGGTCCTTAACTGCTGAGCTATCTCTCCAGCCCTCCTTTTCTTGTTGATGCATATTTATGCAGTTCTGCAAATGGGATTTTGCCCAAAACTCAGGAGCCTAACACATACTCACAGATACATAAACTCATGCCGATATCTCTATAGGCAGGTGAAGGCCAGTTACTTAACACACACTGACAGAACTCCCTAATATACCAGGCCCTCTGAACAGCAGCAGTAAATAAAAACAGAACCTCACCGAGAGAAAGAGAGAGAGAGAGAGCGAGAGAGAGAGAGAGAGAGAGAGAGAGAGAGAGAGAGAGAGAGAGAGTGAACTGAGCATCCATGAAAGAGGCAGCTTGCTTGGGGTCAGAGGGTGTCTGCACCACATTAAATAGAATCTTTTCAGATTTTGACCACTGTCCCAAGGGAATAAACCTGGTTGCTGAAAGAGGTATGGAGGTGGGTTGAGAACTCCTTTACCATGGAGGTCTAGAAAGCTGGAGAGATGGCTCAGTGGGACAAAGACCCTTGAGCTAGTAAAACTTGGCAGCCTGGGCTTGATTTCTCAGTGCCCATGTAAGGTGGTTTCTGGAGTTTGTTTGCAGTGGTTAAGAGGCCCTGGCTCTCTCTCTCTCTCTCTCTCTCTCTCTCTCT
>PVHP010043355.1:0-14569 GCA_004024765.1 Zapus hudsonius
AAAAAATAAGAGATATATCTTCTCTGCTAGATGTTTCTCCTGAGAAACCAGATCTCCTGAGAAAATGTATTGACAGGTCTGTTTCCTTTGATAGCAGGGATCATTTTAGTGGGGAGTTCACTAACTAATGCGTAAACTGGAATGAGAGGCAGGTATTTGTAAAACCTTTCTTGATATTTTGGCCAACATAGAAGCTGACTCCAGAATTTTTTCCTGGGGATTAAAATGCATTTTAGCAGTTTACAGGTGAGGTCTGTTAATCTATAGGCAATACACTGGAGGGTGCTTAGCAGCTAACTGCTGGCTAAGCAGTATCAGGGGCACCTTCAGACTAGGTCAGAAGTTAATGACTTTGCGGTATCTCAAAGAAAGCCCTCAAAGTCTTTGGCAAAGAAAAGATAGCAAAAGAGCCAAGGGCATTACTGAAGACGAGTTCTGCTTCTGTGTTTCAACAGCCTACGATTACAAAGGTATGTTCCTGTTTATTGAGAGAACTGACCAAAACCAAAATATCTTAGAGAGACATTGTAAAAAAAAGTATGAAAATATTTTTTTGAAGAGCTGAGCCATGCTATGCTTTATTTTAAAATGTCCTCTGAAAACTAAGCGGCCTTGAGTGCTATCCCTTAAGCCAGAGTCATGACTCCTTTAGGGCAGTTTTCCTGTTCCCATAAACAGAAAGAGGTTAAATTAAAAAAATTAAAAAAGAAAAAAAAAGAAAGAGGGTAAATGGAGAAAGGTTCAGGAGTAGCTCCTTTTGAGAGGGTGTGTCCACAGGCAAGCTAGTGAGACTGTTCCTTACAGAAGTTACTATAAAACTTTTATTGATTCTAAGTTAGTACTCATGCTTAACAGAATTCGGCAATACTTCTGAGAAACACCAAAACTTAATACCTCAGGACTGCTTACAATGCAATCATCCAGACACAAAATGGCCTTGGTATTCATGACTTTGAAGTACCTGATACTCCCTACACAAGACCTTGATAATAGGAGAAAAGGATGATGACAAAAGAGATTAATTGGAGGGGGGAGGGGATTCAATGGAGGGTGGATCTGAGATGGGGAGAAAGGGAATGGGAAAGGGAATTACCATGGTTTATGTCCATATTTATGAAAGCTGTCAATAAAAAGTTTAAGAAAATTTTTTCAGAAATTAGTACCTTGATGAGTTCCTCTGTGAAAACCCGCTCTTTTTATTCCTTCTTATAAGTGGCTGAAAATTCAAAAAACGAGCAAAAAAACAAAGTACTCATGCCTTTAATCCCAGCACTCAGAAGCAAGGTAAGTATCACTTTCAAGGCCACCTTGAGATTACATGGTGAATTCCAGGTTAGCCTGAGCTAGAGCGAGACCCTAGCTTGAAAAATCAAAAATAAATAAATTTTTTTAATAAATAAAATTTTTAAAAAGCCAGCAAGAGGGGCTGGAGAGATGGCTCAGCAGTTAAGGTGCTTACCTACAAAGCCTAACGACTCAGGTTTGATTTCACAGTAACTATGTAAAACCAGATACAGTGTGATACATGCATCTGGAGTTCATTTGTGGCAGCTAGAGGCGTTGGAGAACCCACTCTCTCTATGTCTCTCTTCTTTCCATCTCCCTCTCCTTGCAGATAAATAATGAAAATATTAAAAAAAAAAAAAAAGGAGCAGCCTGTAATCCCAGTACTCGGGAGGCAGAGGTAGGAGGATCACCGTGCGTTCGAGGCCAGCCTGAGACTACATAGTGAATTCCAGGTCAGCCTGGGCTAGAGTGAGACCCTACCTCGAAAAACCAAAACTGAAAGTTGAAACTGAATCCAAAAGTTAAGATTCTTTTAAATATTTTCATTTATTTGCAAGGAGAGAGGGAGAAAAAGAGAGAGGGAGAGAAGAGAGAATGGGTCTGCCAGGGCTTCTTGCTACTGCAAACACCAAAATGCATACTTATGTATCTGGCTTTATGTGGGTTCTAGGGAACTGAATCCTAGCCATCGGGCTTTGCAAGCAATTGTCTTTAACTCTTGAGCCATTTTCCCAGCCTGGAATTTTATAAAAGTTTTTATTGATAGCTTCCATAATTATAGACAATAAACCATTATGATCCCTCCACAACTTCCCTTATATCTCTTCCCCCTCTCAATTAGTCTCTATTTTGTTTCATAGTCCTCATCTCTTCCTCCCATTTTGTGTAGGTATTATCAGGCACTACAGTGAGGTCATGAATATCAAGGCCATTTTGTGTCTAGAAAGCATTCCTACCCTTCCTTTGCCTAGCCTGGATTTTTTGTTTTTGAGACCTGGTCTCCTATAACTCAAGCTGGCTCAAACTTACCATGTAGCTGAGACCGGCCTTGAATTCCTCATCTTCCTTGCCTCTACCTACCAAGTCATGGTATTACAAGTTTGTGCTACCTCGCTAGGCTCCAAAGTCTTCATTATCATTTTACTAAAACTATTGGGTAAGTATAGTATCTGGAAGAATTGTATGAGAAGTACAGTTCTCTTGTTTTTTTGTTTTCCCCTGAGGCAGGGTCTCACTCTAGCCCAGGCTGACCTGGAATTCACTATGTAGTCTCAGGCTGGCCTTGAACTCATGGCGATCCTCCTACTCTGCCTCCCGAGTGCTGGGACTAAAGGCATGCACCACCATGCCCACCTGAGAAGTACAGTTCTTACCTTGTACATACACACACACACACACACACACACACACACACACACACACATACAAAAGACTTGGAGAAAGATCTGACTACATAAATCTTTTCAGAGACTTGAGAGAGCACCGTTTTCTGCAAGTTCTGGTTTTGCACCTCCCCTCCCCACCAAAACCTCATTCTTCTTAACCTCCATGAGGCATAATTAAGCATTCATTTGAAAGAGAAATACAAAGCAATCACAGGATAATCCCATCCATGCAGTACACCAGCTTAGTAGACCAGTTCCTACCCACCTGGAAGAGAGCCAGGAAATCCATAGCTGAAGACCTACCTTCCCTACCTACCTTCAGGGTGCGACAAATCAGGCTAACTCTAGAACAAATAAAGTAGGTATGACAGACAATAAAAAGTTTTTAAAATTAAAAGTTTAAAGTGAATCAAAAAGTTTGGATTATTGTTTTTAAATTAAGAAACAGATGACCCATTGAAATTAAAGGAGTAATAACTGTTTTCCTAACCACAGCTTTCCATACAGGCAGCTTGCAGATCATGCCCGTCATCTGTTGGAAAAGACTGCCTGTTGTTATCAAGAAATGGAGAAACAAAGTGACCAAAGAACTCACCATCCACTCAGGCATGTGAAAAGCTGAGGTGCCCTCATTACTGTCCCACTTCTCCATAGTGCAGGCGTGGAGAAGAGATGTCCTGAAGCAAAAGGGAAAGCTGGTTTGGAAATGCCAGGGTAACTGAGGGCCCCAAAGCAGAACCAAGCCTAACAACTGAGGTCAATGGCTGAGAGAAGCTGAGGTCTTCTCACAGAAGCCTCCTGTCTCGATCAAGATCACTAGTCAACCGCCTGATAAAATTCTTACCAGCCAACCTTACAGTTTCTGCTTCTGATTCTAAATCGGAGTGGTGCGGAGCGAAGGTCTGCACCCAGACACTTTGTCTCCACGGGGCTCTCACTGTTTAAAGCTACCCACCCTACCCCACCTCCTCTGCAGCAACAGGCTGACTTCCTTCTTCCCAGTGTTAAAGGCACTGGTTAATTTCCTCCCGCCCCTCCTGACACGTCACTGGAAGTGCTGATACCAAGATCAATAAAGATCCAGGTCAAGAAGGCACTCCCCTTTCTCAAGAGCTGCTTGATTTGGATCAGTACAGTAAACAGGCGTTTCCTTGAAATCAGGGTTCTTTATGGCTTTCAAGTTCAAACATCCATGCAGAAGCTCCCGTCTTCTCCCAGCAAGGGGCTGGCACCAGAGCCTATCTCATGTTAAATTCTTATTGAACACAGCAAGTTCTGGTGAAGCCAGGGAAGATCTTTTTGGAAAGTCAAAACTCCTAAGAAGCCCTGAAAAGTTTTCTGTCACCACAGCTCCCTCTGCTGGCTCTCTGTAAGATATGCAGGAAGGTCCAAGGGCTCTAGGCTACAGAAATAGCTTAATCCTGACTGTACACAGGCTACTCAGGAGCCAGGCCCACAGTGTAGGTTCAGGGGAGACCCAGAGTTGCCAGTCAAGACCAATTGCCTCGAAGTCCAATTCTGGATTTTTCCTCATAGATCTGGGGTTAGGAAGAAATTAGATCACCTCCACAGCTGTTTTTTCAATAAGTCCCCATGCCAGCTTGCTTGGAAATAAAGTATAACTAGGAAAAAAGTGACTTATGGATGCTTAATTCATTCCTAGAGTATATTATTCAATAAGAGTACCACAGAGATGGCAGTCATGGTCGCACATGCCTGTAACCCCAACATTTGGAATCAGGAGTTCACTGTCATTCTTGGTGACATAGGGAATCTGAGGCCAGCCTGGACTGCATGAGACCTTGCTTCAAAACAACAAATAGAGGACTGAGTGTCACTCAATGGGACCATGACCTAGCATGCACAAGGCCCTGGGTTGGGTATTCACACAGAAGCCCAACAGCATGGACCTGAAGGCACTTTACAGTTTACAGTGTTATTTCCCATTGTAGAGGATAATTTCTCTTGATTATAGGTTTATTCCCCTTTTGAGCTTTCACAAGTTAAGAGAATGGATCCTTTGGGTGTGGAACAGAAGAATAGATGGTAATATCTAAGGAAGAGGTATTGTAAAATGCCAGAGAGGGCAGAATCCAAATGACCACCGAGAGAAAGATCAGAGAGAAAGGCAAGTGTGCAAGCAGCAGAGGCAGAGGACCGCTGGCCCAGGTACTTGTGGAAGTGGAGGATCAGTGATCGCAGAGAAGGTGGAAAACAGGACTGTAGGAACACCAGAGGGAGAAGGTAAGAAGCTGCAGTCACAGAGGAGCTCAGGAGAGAAGCAGTCTGAATGATGTCACAGAAGGTTGATGAGATCCTGGAAAGATACAGCCTATGGGGTCAGGGTGTCAACATTGATGGAAGAACCTTAGCACTCAGTGACCTCCAGTTACTGTCCTCTGGTCTTCCTTTTATCCCCAAACTTCTTTAATAAGAAGTTGCACTGGCTTGTCTAAATTGCCAGTGGCATATTTCTTGTGTGTTATAAATGCAACATGATTCAAAATCATTTCATCTTTCCTTTTGATTCTCCAAACACTATCTTCTCATCCTCACTTTTCCTTGTGGGTTTTTAAATTAAAAGTTTTTATTTATCTGCAAGCAGAGAGAGACAGAAGAAAGACAAAGAGAATGGGTGCTCCAGGGACTCCAGTCACTGCAAACCGACTCCAGATGCATGTGCCACTTTATGCATCTGGCTTTACATGGGTATCAGAGAACCGAACTTGGGTTGTTAGGCTTTGTAGGCAAGTGCCTTAACTGCTGAGTCATCTCCCCAGCCCTCCTTCTGGGTTTGTTTGAGGACAGTGTTTCACTGTAGAGTTCAGGCTTGTCTTAAACTCACTATAGAGCCCAGGCTGGCCTCAAACTTGCAGCAAGCCACCTGCCTCTGCCTCCTGAGTGCTGAGATTACAAGTGTGTGCCATCATGCCCAGCTCTCCTCACTGTTCTATTGGTTAGTTATGCTGCTGTTCTCAGCCAGATATGAAACCTCAGTCACCTTTGATCCCCCTCCCTCATCCCTCAGTCAGTTGCCAATTATTTCTGAGCCCTCTTCCTTTCACAAATCCATGCTTACTTTTATGGCCCCTTCAAAATCCTCTACAAGTAAAAGCTCCTGCCCCACCCCACAAGTCCTTTCCAAGATGGTTTTCCACCATATGCCTCCATACACTCTATCTTCCAGGTGAGCTGGCTTTGTAAGGAGAACTGGGTGATAACACAGGTGTTGTCGCTGATTTAACCTTGCTATCCCTCCACTTCCTAATCTATTACTGAAGTAATAATAGCCATCTCCTGGGAGAGACGAGGGAATGAGGAAGGGTACACAGGCTAGGGCTTTAATGTTAACTCTTTACTGCCATCACTATACTGTGTCCTTCCCACCTCAATGCCTTTGTTTTGCCCTTTCCTCAAGGTGAACACCTCCACCTTTGTCACTTATAAAACCACAGGGTTCAGCTGAAAGGATGGTTCCATTATGAAGCCTCATCTAAAACTGGGAATCGCCTTTCAACAATTGTTCTCTTGCTACATCGCTCTTTTCATTCTTCCTCATAGCAAAACTGCTTTGTCTATGTGCTCACCCCTTGTTAGACTGCAAGCTTTCAGGGACTGAGCCAAATTTGATTTGGCTACAATACCTGGCTTATACTAGGAGCTTAAGAAATCATCTAAAAAAATAAATATATAGTTATCCCAAGTTCTAAAATTTTAGGTATATCTTTTGTTTTGTTTTGTTTTGTTCTGACCTGGAATTCACTATGTAGTCTCAGGGTGGCCTTAAACTCATGGTGATCCTCCTACCTCTGCCTCCCGAGTGCTGGGATTAAAGGAGTGTGCCACCACGCCCGGCAATATTTTATTTATTCATTTTCAAGCAGAGAGAGAGAGAGAGAGAAAGAGAGAGAGAGAGAGAAAGAGAGAGAGAGAGAGAGAGAGAGAGAGAGAGCACGCACCAGGGCCACCACCTTGTGAGTCTGGCTTATGTGGGTCCTGGGGAATTGAACCCGGGGCCTTAGGCACTGGAGACTAGTGCCTGAACCGCTGAGCCATCTCTCCAGCCCATATTTTACGTATTATATCTGGGGACAACTTGCATAAATCAATGTATTCTGAATGTTTACATCTATTTTTACAGGATTTTGGTACATTATTTCATATCTATGGAGGTTATATTACTGACAACGGGGTGACTTATTTGATGGTGAGCCCTTAGGACTAAAAAAATGTAAAAAGTGGGGCGGAGCTGGAGAGATGGCTCAGTGGTTAAAGGCGCTTGCTTGTAAAGCCTGAAGGTCTGGGTTCAACTTCCCAGTACCGACATAAAGCCAGATGCACAAAGTGGTACATACCCATGGAGTTCATTTGCAGTGGCAAGAGGCCCTGGAGTGCCCCTTCTGTCTCTACATGCAAATAAAAACTTTATTTGCCGGGCGTGGTGGCGCACGCCTTTAATCCCAGCACTCAGGAGGCAGAGGTAGGAGGATCGACATGAGTTCAAGGCCACCCTGAGACTAAAGAGTGAATTCCAGGTCAGCCTGGACTAGAGCGAGACCCTACCTCGAAAAAAAAAAAACTTAAAAATTTTTTTAATGTATTGTGTATGAGTCTTGGGGTATCACATACCACCAGTGTACATGTGGAGGTCAGAGGACAATTTTCAGGTTAGTTCTGGCCTTCCACCTCATTGTTTTTTGTTTGTTTTGGTTTTTGGTTTTTCGAGGTAGGGTCTCAGGATGGCCTTGAGTGCTGGGATTAAAGACGTGCACCACCACACCTGGGGCTCCACCTCATTGTTGAGGCAGGGTCTCTCATTCTTTTTTCTTGGGGGGGGGGGGTTGGATTTTACTCTAGCCTAGGCTGACCTAGAAATCAATATGTAGTCTCAGGCTGGCCTTGAGTTCATAGCCATCCTCCTATCTCTGCCTCCTGAGTATGCTGGGATTAAAAGCATATGACACCATGTCTGGCCTAGGGACTCTCATTCTTATTCACTGCTCCTTTAAGGAGCATCTGGGAAAGTCTCTGGTCTAGCTTCCCATACTGCAATAGGCACACTGGGATTAGATTACAAAAACCCACCACAGTTTCTGGCTTTCTGCGGAGTTGGGTATTCAGAATTGCAAAGTGCTTTATCCAGAGCCACCTTCCCCACACTTAGAATGATCTTAATCTTTAATTATAATATTATCTCTCCAGGAGTATATTCTACTTTATAAATTTAGGAGCTCCATTATAATGGAGCTTTTAGGACTAAATCAAGGTCAAAAGTCTGTTATTGCTAGAGAGAACCCTAATCCTCAAAATACTGTATTTCAGTGATCAGCAAATTACTAGGTACTCTGGTTTATATTCTCTATATAATTATTAAGTACACAGAAGACAATTGCCTTTGTGGTAGTGTGAAGCCACAGAAGAAAATGACTTTCTGTCTGTGTGTGTGTGTTCTGTCTGCATGTGGCCTCAAACATATTGCAATCCTCTTACCTCTTCCACCTGAGTGCTGGGATTAAAGGTGTGCATTTTTAATAGCACTCCAATGATGACCAGAGTACTGAGACTTTACTGTGAGAAAATCTAAGATAATTCATTCCACCCCTGCATTGGCCTACAAGGATATTAATTTCAATTTTTATTCATGATTATCAATAGTATGGTCATTTAAAGTTTGATTATGACACCTCACTGTTAACGCCCAAAGCTCCCCACTGTACTAAAACTGAAATACAAGCTCCTTAGCATAACATGTAAGACTGTGTCTTTGTCTCTGCATACCTCTAGAGCTCTCCATTCTCCTAACTCCCCACAGTGAGGAACACTAACATGAACTCAGCTAATAAATTCTTCAGCACACATTTCCAGCTTCTGGACTAGGCTAAGAATAAATTCTAGGCTGGTAAATATCTATAATCACAACACTTGGGTGGTAGAGGCCAGAGGATCAGAGTTCAAGGCTAGCCTCAACTATATATGACCTTGTTTTATAAAAGAGACAAAAAAAAAAAAGACCCAATTATACAAGTTACTGAATAATCCTTGCCTGGTTTCTAACAGACTGTAATTGATTTTTCAAGGTAGGTCTCACTCCGGCCCAGGCTGACCTGGAACTCACATGGATCCTCCTACCTTCTGCCTCCCAGATGCTGGGGTTAAAGGTGTGCGCCACCACGCACGACTGGCTATTTGTCTATTTCTACCCTAGAACTGTATAAGCAATTTGAGGGCTGAGATTGTTATCTTATTCCTGTATTCCAAGTGCCATGCAATGAGTAAACAATCAGTGAATATGTACTGCTAAGAACAAATAAGAAAAGCTCAGAATAAAATAAAGAACAGGAAAAAGAAAGATGGACAAATTAAAAAAAAAGGAAAAGGTACCTAAATGGTAAAAGAAAAAGGGAAAGTGGTATGGATAAGAATTGACAAAAATCAGCCGGGCATGGTGGTGCAAGCCTTTAATCCCAGCACTCGGGAGGCAGAGGTAGTAGGATTGCCGTGAGTTCAAGGCCATCCTGAGACTACATAGTGAATTCCAGGTCAGCCTGGACTAGAGCAAGACCCTACCTCGAAAAACCAAAAAAAAAAAAAAAAAAAAAATAGAATTGACAAAAATCATAAACGGAAACATAACTATACCAAAATTATATCTAGCTTAGCTAAATGTACCTCCTTGCCACCGACTAACCCAGCTATTGGACAATTTAGAGACTATAGTATACTAAAACCAGCACCAAGCTGCCTTCATTTCCTGCTAAGTCTTTTAGAACTTGGGAGTGGAGTGTGAACTTAAATCCTCAATTCTCCTTACAAAGCAAACAGATCCACTTAGGTCAGGGTTCAGTTTGCTGCACACTTTAGCACCATCAACAAAAACTCTGCCCTCAAAGAGACATCCAGCTTTACCTTGAAAACGACTTATTAAACTTAAAAACAACCAGAATGAGAAAGAATTTGCATTTAGGGCCTTCAATTTTATTACAAGTTTGGGTGTTGAGGATGGCAGGTACAACAATGCAACCTGTTATTAAATAAATGTAGACGGTGTACACCTTTAATTCTAGCACTCTGGAGGCAGAGGTAGGAGGATTGCTGTGAGTTTGAGGCCAGCCTAGTTTGAGGCTAACCTAGTTCCAGGTCAGCCTGGGCAAGAGTGGATCTTAATTCAAAATAAATAAATAAATAAATAAAATCTGGGCTGTAGAGATGGCTCAACAATTAAAGCACTTGCCTACAAAGCCTAAAGACACCTGGCTCAATTTGGCAGTACCCAAAACTGCACATATGTATTATTTTCTTTTGGTGTTTTAAAAAATATTTTTATTTATTGACAAGCAGGGAGAGATAGAAGAGACAGACAGAATGAGTGCTCTAGGACCTCCAGCCACTGCAAACAGACTCCAGATACATGTGCCATTTTGTGCATCTGTTTTTATGTGGGTACTGGGGAATCAAACTCCAGTTGTTAGGCTTTGCAGGCAAGTGCCTTAACCACTGGGGCATCTCTCCTCCAGCCCCTTTTCTGGTGTTTTGATAATGTTCTTCAGCTACCAATCCTTTGTGTTCTACCTCCCAAGTGCTGGCACTACAGGTACCTTCTTCTGATCAATTTTCAGAGATCTCAGTCATATATTAATAAAGTTAATAATTTTATTAATTTGAGAGAGATTTTGTGTGTGTTGTGTGTGTGTGTGTGAGGGGCTCTTGCTGCAAACAAATTTCAGATGCATGTGCCACATTGTATATCTGGCTTTATGTGGGTACTAGGGTACTGAACCCAGGCCAGCAGGCTTTGCATGCAATCATCTTTAATTGTTGAGCCATCTCTCCAGCCTAAAGTTAATAATTTTAAAGTTGGTTCAATTTCCTTACTTTACAGACAAAACAGCTAAGATCTAGAGAAACTGAGTAACTTGCCCATAGTCTAATGCTATGTACTTCTTTTCTCTCCATTCATTTTACTTGGAAGGTGATACTTCTCTTGGCTGTGACTTGTTTTCTTTTGAGTCAGGGTCTCACTATGTATGGAGCCTTGGCTGGCCTGGTACTGGCTATGTAGCCCAGGCTTGCCTGAAACTCATGGCAATACTGCCTCAGCCTCCCAGCTGCTGGGATTACCAGCAAGTGTTACCATGCCCAACTTGGTCTGTGACTTTCAGGGTGTCTTAAGTACTCAAGTGTTTAGAAACTCTTCCTTCATAATAAATAGAAACAAGTACAGTTGTCCCGTCAGTTCGAGGGTGAGAAGGAGCAAGAACTGGTTCCAGGACCCGTCTCATTTTCATGTCAACATGGAGGATACTCATGTGCCTTAAATAAAATAACATAATATTTGCCGAGCCTACACACATCCTCCTTTATACTTCCAATCATCTCTAGTTTATAATCATTCAGTGTAAAGCTCAGTAAGCAGTTGTTATATAGTATTATTTTTGGAATAATGAGAAAAAATGGAATAAAGAAAAAAGTCTATAAGGAATCAGACACAACTTTTAATATTTTCAATAAGCAGCTTTATAAATCTGGTGATATAACGATGATAAAATTCCTATCCAAGGGACCCTCTTCCATACTAAGGCAAATAAGGCAGCAACATCTCTTCAGAATGGTATGATGAAAATATGCTCAAGGAAGATAGCTTACTCTGTGTAATGGACACGTTCAAGAGAGAATACAGCTGACAGAAATGAGAACAATTGCCGGGCGTGGTGGCGCACGCCTTTAATCCCAGCACTCGCCTTTAATCCCAGCAGAGGTAGGAGGAGTTCGCTGTGAGTTCAAGGCCACCCTGAGACTACACAGTGAATTCCAGGTCAGCCTGGGCTAGTGAGACCCTACCTCGAAAAAGCCAAAAAAAAAAAGAAAGAAATGAGAACAATTTAAAGTCAACCTTGAAGTTATAGTCTGGATTTCTAAGTTATGACTATGAGAGAAAAAGAAAAGACAAATTTGACAGATCATATACAACTAGCAGGATTTGTATTTCAACAGAATATTCAAATTCTCTGCATTTAGCAACTTATATCATTACCATTTTTATGTTTGTGATAATAATCACTATGAGTAGCTCTCTTTTCTGCCAAAAAAAATTCTGACTGCTTTTCAAAATTCTTGGGTTCTCACCTTTCTCCATGAAAATCAAACAGAATAACCAAATGAATTACAAAGTGAATCAATCAAGTAAAACCATGATTAAACAGTAGCCATGTTTACAGCCAAGGACAAGATACTTTTTAATTTTTATTTAAGGAATATGAATCTTAGAGAATACCTACTGAAGGGCTGAGGGTATAGCTCACTGAAAGAGAATGCTTGCTTAGTATATGCAAGCCCCTAAGTTTCAATTCCCAGCACCTCAAGCAATATTTTTATTTTTATTTGAAAGGAGGAGGAGGAGGAGGAGGAGGAGGAGAGGGAAAGGGAGAGGGAGAGAGAGAGAGAGATTGGATATACTAGGATCTTTTGCTGCTACAAATTAACTCCAGGTGTACGTGTCAGTTTGTACGTCTGGCTTACGTGGGTACTAGAGAATCAAACACAGGCCAGCAGGCTCTGCAAACAAGTGCCTTTAAAAGCTGAGCCATCACCCCCAGCTCAACTTCCTGCACTTCAAAAAAACCTTCCAAGTAATTTTTCCCGTGTACAAATACATCACCACCTTCTGCAACTTATATTAATGAATGAGCTAATGTTTGTTTGGTACTGTTAAATACTTAGAGATGAATATATAAAACACAATGATTCTTATTTGAGATGGCTGCATTCAGTGAACATTGAATTCACCAATAATGGAAGACTGCTTCTAGGGCCGATAAATATAGGGTTAGGTTCATGTGATCAATCAACAGATAACCTCCCCCCCCCCAAAGGGTCTTACTCTAGCCCAGTCTGACCTGGAATTCACTATGTAGTCTCAGGCTGGCCTCAAGCTCACTTCGATACTCCTACACCTGCCTCCCAAGTACTGGGATTAAAGACATGTGACACCACACCCAGCCAAATAAACTTTTTTAAAAATATATTTTAATTTTATTTGCAAGCAGACATAGATAGGAAGAAGAGAGACAAACATAAGAGAATAGGCATGCCAGGGTCTCCAGCTGCTGCAAATGAACCCAGATACATGTGCCATTTTGTGCATCTGGCTTTATGTGGGTACTGGGGAGTTGAACCCAGTCCTTAAGCTTTGTAGGCAAGCACTATAACTGCTGAGCCATCTCTCCAGCTCCAGATAACCTATTTTAAGTTTTTTTTTTTTAATTTAGTGCTGGGAAGATGACTCAGAGGTTAAAAGGCACTTGCCTGCAAAGTCTAAGGACCCAGGTTGGATTCCCCCCAATACCTACATAAAGTCAGACACACAAAATGGTGCATGTGGTTGAGTTTGTTAGCAGGCAAGAGGCCCTGGAGTGCCCATTCTCTCTTAAATAAGTAAAAGGCTTTTTAAATCCTTTTATGTATTGGAAGAGAGAAAGAGGAAGATAAAAAGAGAGTGAGTGTGTTCACGCCACGACTGCTACAAACAAATTCCAGATGCATGCACCACTTTGTACATCTTGCTTTACAAGGGGAATTACTGGGGAATCAAATGCAGATTAGCAGGCTCTGCAAGCAAGCACCTTTAACCACTAAGTCATCTTTCCAGCCCAGGTAATCTTTTTTTTTTTTTGTTTTGGGTTTTTCAAGGTAGAGTGTCACTCTAGCCTAGGCTGTCCTGGAATTCACTATGTAGTGTAGAGGCTGGCCTCGAACTCATGGCGATCCTACCACCTCTGCCTCCAGAGTGCTTTGATTAGTGCCACCACGCCCACCTGACAGGTAACCTTTTTTAAATGAGTATTTTTCATTTAAAAGTATGTGCTTCTTTTTTAAGGAAGGTAGAATATTTTTATTGCAGAAAAAAACTCAACAGTCTTGTTTGAGATTACTAGAAAATGCCTTGGGAAAGGAATGAATCCTTACCCAAGATCCTTAAATCTGGTTCATTGTAATTAAACATTTTATTTATTCATTTTCAAGCAGAGAGAGAGAGAGAGAGAGAGAGAGAGAGAGAGAGAGAGAGAGAGAGAGAGAGAGAGAGAGAGGGAGAACACACCAGGGCCACCAACTTGTGGGTCTGGCTTATGTGGGTACTGGGGAATTGAACCGGGGGCCTTAGGCACTGGAGGCAAGTGCCTTAACCGCTGAGCCATCTCTCCAGCCCTGGTTCATAGTAATTTTAACAGAACATATTGATATGTGAAATGAATATTGTTTTTACATTAGCAACTGTTACAGAAAATGCTAGCTGTGCTGGCGATCTTCCTTTCTGGCTGACTCTGGAGTTGAAGGGCTCCTTTTACTTCCTATGTCCCCTTAATTTTCCCTGTTTTTCTTTCCTGCTTCAATTTTCCTCTCTGACTGATTCCTCAATCTTAAGGGTTGCAGAAAACTGAAGATGCATCTTCTGTAACCTTTCCAGAGCTGAACAGGGACACAGGTAGGCCTTACCTATCTAAGGATCAAAAGCCAAAACCTGCCTTGTCTAAGGGTGTCACAAGAGATCAGAGTTTGGAGGTTTGGGGAATTATGAAGGGAAAAGGCTGGCCCTGGAGCAAGAATGAGCATCTCTTGAGTATCAGTCTTATGCCCTCAGGCAAGGATTTTGTTGGACTATCTACCAGAAGTAGACTTTGGATGTTAACCGTTTGTTAGAGCAAATACTTTCATAGATACCAACATTCTAGATTCCAATATTCCAGCAATACTTCCATAGATACCAACCCACCTCCCAAAGAGATGTTCCTGGGAATAGGGACAGAAGCACAGCTCCATTCCATCCTCTACAGCAGCCAGAAAAGCTCCCTTTCGGCCGGGTGTGGTGGCGCACGCCTTTAATCCCAGCACTCGGGAGGCAG
>PVHP010043356.1:0-14568 GCA_004024765.1 Zapus hudsonius
GGAGCGTCACTGACAGCACCCCAGGAGGGACCTTGAGGACACCTCCACAGCCAGCCCCACGGTGTCCAGGGACTCCAGAGACAGGACGTGGATTCACGGGGGCTGAGGAGGGGCTGGGATGACAGTTCATGGGGACAGAGGCTCCCATGGGACAATGGAAAATTCTATGAAGTTCTAGAGCTGCGCTGGTGGTGGTGTGGTTTCCTGAGACAAGGTCTGGCACTGAACTCACTCTAGCTAAGGATGACCTTGAACTCGTGATCCTCCTACCTCCACCTCCCCAATGCTGGGATGACAGGTGCATACAAGTCCACCTGTCTCCTGAAAAGTTAGATTCTTTTGTCTTAGGTTCTGTGGGCTCTAAACAAACACCCCGAAAGGCCGGGCTGGTGCCCTGGTTCTCCCAGAACTCCTTAGGCTGAGGCAAGAGGTCAGGATTATCAGGCCACCCTCAACTACATGTCTCACAAAACAACAGGAATTTGGACATGGCTTGGTGGTTAAATGAGCTTGCTTGCAAAGCCTGGTGGCCCAGGGTTCGATTCCCCAGGACCCACATAAAAACCAGATGTAGAGTGGCACATGCATCTGGAATTCATCTGCAGTGGCTGGAGGCCCTGGCACACCCATTCTCTCTCTCTTCTTGCAAATAAATGAACAACACAGCAACCTTGAGGTGGGGTCTCGAGAGCTCCAGCCCAGGCTGGCCTGTAACTCACTCTGTAGCCCAGGCTGGCTTCAAACTCAAAACAATGCTCCTACCTCTGCCTCCTGAGTGCTAAGATTAAAGGTGTGCACCACCATGCTGGGCTTGATGTAGTTTTTTTGAGACAGAGTTTCATGTAGCCCAGGCTGAACTTGAGGACGACCTTGAGCTGGTTCTCCTTGTACCTCTTCAATGCTGGGATTGCAGGTATGTAAGACTTTTTCCCCCCCGCCAGACAGGGTCTCACTCTGTAGCCTGGCCTGGCCTTGATTCAGGACATCCTCCTGCCTCATCACCCCTACAAACCCCACCAGCTGCAATTCTCGTTCTAGTCCTGGGCCCAGTGCCTCCATGCCAACTATGGGCACACGAATGACAAACAGATAGTGCCTCAGCCCTGACCACACCTGTCACTCAAGCCCCACTCTGGAAGGCAGCAACAAGCATGGCCTGGGCCCCCAGGCTGCTGCCCTTGTCCCCCTGCAGGAGGCAGGCTTGGACACATCAGGTGAGATACACTGAGGGTTGTGAGGTCACAGAAAGTCCCCCCACACCTCTCAGGGAGGGGAAGTGGCCCAGTCACCTCAGTGAGCGGTGGGAACTTCCCAAGTAAGCACAGCCATAGCTTCCCACCCTTCCTGCTGCCAGGCTGTTGAGGCCCCACAGCCACCCCCGTCCTGGTCACCAGATCCAAGCTGGTAGCCCTTGCTTGACTGCAGCCCCAGCCCTGTCACTAACCATGAGCATCTTGAGGTCCGCTCGCTCCGCAGGGTTCTTAATGAGGCTGGGGACAGGGACAAGAGGGGATGTTAGTGCCAGGAGACCAGGGACGGTTGAGGGACAGTATTGCTAGCCCGTGGAGGACAGAGTCTGAGGCTAGAGGATAGTGGAGAGGAGCCCAGAACAGACAAGACCCTTGTGAGAGGAACAGCTACTGCGTGGCCTGCCAGAGGGCTGTGCAAAGGGCCAGGAGACCTTCGTGTGACACATGTGATGTCCACTGGGCACACAGGCAGCCAGGGGAAGCAGGGTGCCCATCTCCTGTGCCCAGGCCCCACTGTGGTCAGCAAGGGCCACCTCAAACAGAAGGAGTCCTTAAGGGGCAAGCCTCCCAGAAGCCTACAGGGAGGTGACATACAGTCAGTCACATGGGAACTGGAAGATCCCTTGGCTGGCACCCTGGATCATTTGGGTTTATGGGTGGGCTGGACTCACAGGTGTGGCTAGGAAAGGGACTCTGGGTTCAAGGTGGGCTCAGGTGTCTGGCTGAGTCCTGTATCTGCCCACAGGCCTTGGCGGGTCCCACACACCACCCGCTCCAGGACGCCGGCCTCACCATTTATTGACAAACTCCTGGAAGTCTGCGCTGAACACACCGCTGGGCAGCTTTGGAGGTGGCTGTGGAGAGTAGGGGGCAGATCACCTGGATGTCCTCCGGCCATGCCCACGGCTATGCTCCTCACGAGCTTGGGGCTGTACCAGGCACTGTGGGCACTGCTCAGTGACTGACAGGGAGCAGACCCCGTGCTTCTCCTCGCCTGACTCAGGAGCTCTGGCCAGTGCAGGACAGGGGTCAGATCTCCAGGTTTGGGCTGAGCACATGTGTCCCTATGGCTCCCTGGGGTGAAGAAGTGCTGGCTGCCTAGGGTGTCACTGTCAGGACAGGTTTCTCTATCACCCTGGCCTGAGCCAGCCAAGCCTATGATTGTAGGCATCTGACTGCTAAGTAGGCTACTCTGAGGCCCTGCACCCCCATTTGCTGCAGGCCTCCTGGGGTGCCTCACCTACAGGTACCACACCCCATGCTCAGGAAGGGCCATGAGGAATCCCCAGGAGACCCCTCTGAGGCTCCAGGATCCTTACTGAGAGCTGCTTTTTCATTTCGGCCTCCCAACTCAGAGATAGAATTAGCCCAGGCTGGCAGGGAACTTATGTAACCCAGGCTGGCAACAAATAAAGGCAATGAGCCAGTCTCAGTCTGAAGTGAGAGGACGTGTGCAGAGGGAAGCCTGTTTTAAGAGTTCAACAAACACATTCTCAGAAACAGAGCACAACCTGCTATAGAAGGACGAGCCACCACAGGACACTGAGCTACTTATTATGCAGGCCTGACACTTCAGCTCTACCTCTGACCACACCCCCAGCTCTCACTGTGGGTTCTAGGATGTCACTCTACCCCTGACCATGCCCCTGGCCTCACTGGGGCTCCAGACTCACTCTATCATTAGGCTATATATCTAATTCTGTTTATGTTCACGTTGAGATGAGGTCTCACTCCAGCCCAGGCTGGCCTCCAGAGGAATGGGAGCACCACCTGCGTCACTGTCACTTTAAGCAACAGCCCACTGAGGAGAGGTGGACTGCAGTGCACTTCTAACACCTGACAGCTTCTGGAGGACAGTGCTCCAGTACTCCTGGGCCACAGCGGGATCTACTTACTTCCCTCTTGAAAAGCACTGCAAGCCATTGCTACACACCTCATTCACGATGTAGTCCAGCAGTTCAAAGATGGCCATTGCAGGCCGGCTATCCATCCCATGACCTATGGCAGGATGAGAGGGTAATGACATGCTGCTCCTGGAACATGGGTCCCCTGCCCACCTCCCTCCTGCACTCTCTCCACTGGGACTTCTTTCCTGAGGGTCAGACAGAACATGTGTCACAGCCTGCGTTGGCTCTGTGGTGCCAGACTGGTGGGGAGGGGCTGGCGAAGGCTTGGACAGCAGTGTGACATTGTGTGGACCTGCTGCCTGACAGGAGCCACAGATGGCACTTGAAATGGGGGGCAGCTGGACCATCTGAGACCCAGCTGCCAGGTCACACTGGCAGTTGGACTTTGGCCTCTGACCTGTCCTGGCGGGAGCAGTAGGCTTAGGCAGTATAGAAACAGGCCTCCAAGGTGGTCTGCTGTGTCCCATAATCCTTTGATCAGCATGGTACTTGGGGGCCATCTTGAATGGGAACCAGTGGCCAAGACCTGGGAGCCCTGCCCTGGGATGGCATCAGGACAGAAAGGGACTGGTGTGGGGCCCAGGAAATGGAGAGACGGGGCTCTCCACTTGTGAAGCATTCAGGAGAAGAACACCCAGAAAGGGGCATTCAACACCAGAGAGTGTGGAGGAGGGACCTTGAGGCCACCATGCCCAGTGCGAGAACCGCTTCCATGACAGGAAGTAGATCTGTGGGTGCTGTGGGATGGGTTCATAGCTCATGGGACAGGACTGTGTTGAGGGGCTGGCATAATGTTCTAGAATTAGAAGTGATGACCATACATCTTAGCCAAATGCATGATTTCTTGTCTAGCTGTGTCTCAGCCACATTATCCACGCACCAATGCATTCCCTGTCGTGGCTCTTTGGGAGCGAAACTACCATTCTTCCCACACAACTTCAAGGCCCACCCTCCTTTCCCTATGTGCTGGACTGTTCCCTGGGAGCTGGGTATCCCCGGCCACTGTTCCCTTCCGGCCTGTTCCCAGTTCTGACCTGTAAGATGCCCCCTCATCCCCTCCCCCCCCTTGTCATTTATTTATTTTGAGGTAGGGTCTCGCTTTAGCCCAGGCTGACCTGGGATTCACTCTGTAGTCTCAGGCTGGCCTCGAACTCACTGCGATCCTCCTGCCTCTGCCTCTCAAGTGCTGGGATGAAAGGTGTGCACCACTTCGCCCAGCTACTTTTTTGTATTTTGAAGCAGGGTCTCACTCTGTAGTCCAGGCTGGCCTCAAACTCTCAGCAATTCTCCTGCCTCTGCCTCCCAGGTGCTGGGATTGAAGGTGTGCACCAGCACACCCGGCTTTTTGAGCATTTTCAAACTTAAATGGAAAAGCCCACCAGCAAGCTAACGCTTGGCTGAGTGGAGTTTCCAGAAGCTTCCAGCTGGCAGCAACAGGTGTGGCTGTCCTCCATGCTGCGGACAGCTCTGTCCCCAGGAAGCCAGGACCATCTGAGGTCTGTTGACCACACTCGCCCTGCAGGGACAGCTGTGGCCAGAGGGTCAACGGGCAGCAGCTGTCACCTGGACCCATCCCCCCTTCTGGAAATCACCACCCTGGCCTCACCGCTGATGGGGCGTCCAGGCGGCCTGGGCCGCGGTGAGATGCTTTGTGGCTCCCCGTCTGCTGTGTCCAGTACAGGCCGGCCAAAGCTGGCCTCCAGCTCCCTGGCATCAGGTGGGGGGATGGGGTAGCGGCCAATGGCGAGCTCCACCAGAGACAGGCCCATGCTCCAGATGTCCGACTGCACCGAGTAGTGTGTACCCTGCAGCCGTTCTGGCTGTGGAGAGAGGAGGGGGTTGGCTAGGCTCAACAAGGGGCAGGATGCCCATCCCACCCTTGCTGAAGCTTGGGACACTCACGGACATGTAGGAGCGTGTCCCCACGAAGGAGTTGGCCATGGAGTCTATGAGCTGCCCGCTGACCCCAAAGTCACACAATTTGATCTCCCCACGAGAGTTCACCAGGATGTTGGAAGGCTTCACATCTGGGGACAGAGGGTGGGTAAGGGGCCAGGGGGGAGATTGGTGCCCAGCTGCGGAGGTCAAGGCCAGCCTTACCTCGGTGCATGATCTGATGCTTCTCCCGAAGGTACGCCAGACCCCGGAGCACCTGCACACAGACAGGACAGGACAGTGAGCAGAGCCCAGGCCCCGGAGCACCTGCACACAGACAGGACAGGACAGGACGGTGAGCAGAGCCGCAGGCCCTGGAGCACTAAGTGCCTGGGAATCCTGGGGTAGGGAGCTTGTCAGCACCAGGGGACTTGGTCACTCTCACAGGCTCTGGGAGCAGCAGGGAGTCCCCTTAGGCATTTTTACTTTTATTTTCGAGACAGGGTCTCACTCTAGCTCCGGCTGACCTGGAACTCACAGCTATCCTCCTGTCCCTGCCTCCTGAGTGTGTGCTGGGATTAACAACAAAGGCACAAGTCCAGCTGTGTCACTTTTGTGTCTGGCTTATGTGGGTGGCTTGGGAACTCAGGCTCATGGCTTCGTAAACGAGCACCTCTAAGCACTGAACCATCTCCCCAGCCCCATTCTTTTGAGACACACTCTCCTAGAGACCAGGCTGGCCTTGAACTTGCTCTATAGATAGCACAGGATAACCCTGAACTCCTGAGCCTGGTTTCTGTGGGGTGGGATGGAGCCCAGGACTTCCTTCATTCTAGGCAAGCACTCCACCCACGGAGCAACCTTGCTTTTCTGCGTTTTGTTTGTTTATTTACTTTTGAGGCAGGGTCTCATTCTAGCCCAAGCTGACATGCCCAGCTGCCTTACTTTTTAAGACAGGGTCTTGCTCTCTAGTCCAGTCTGGCCCTAGGAGGCACAGCACAGGGCAGGGAGGTGAGGTTCATGGCCTATTTCTCCTCTAGGGTTTCACCTGAGACCCCATGGCCATCAATGTGTACCCACCTCAAGTGGGAAGGCAGATACTGTGCCTGGGCCTTTTTAACTGGGGTCATACAAGTCCCAAAGAGCCAGGAGGGACCTGATACCTACACTGGGGACCCAAGAAATGTCACTTGCTCAAACTCCCGCAGACAGTGGACAGGGCTCAGCGAGCAAGGACCATGGCCTTGAGTGGCCAAAAGGAGGAGCCGGTGCTGGTATAATACTCACTGCGATGCTGACCTTCCCCAGGATCTCCTCGGGGATCCGCTTCGCCTCCTTCAGCACCTGGTCCAGTGAGCCACCATCCTGGGGTAGAGACAAGTGCTGAAGGACACCCCGGAGTCAGGATGTCCCACCCCCAGCTCCTTCAGGGGAGACGGACATGGAGCTGCAGCCAGGGAAACATGGACTTGCTTGAGCCAAGACAGGCTGGAGAACCTGCTGTCCCTGCTCATCCCAGGTGGGGATTGGACCTGACTCAGGCCCTGCCCTGTAGAAGGCTAGAGCACCTGCTCATTCCAGGTGAGGTTGGGACCTGACTCAAGGGATGCTAGGAGGGGCTGTGCAGGGCCAGGTGAGCAGCTGGCCTCAGTGCTGGTGTCCTGCAGAGGCCCCAAGGCCATCTGAGGACCAAGAATCAGACCATGCCTTTCAGAAGCTGCTGGGTGACAAACCTGTCACCAAGGGCAAGCCTCATGTGCTGAGCTAGCCCAGGACACCATGTGGTGACTGCCTGGGTTCTGTCAACACAGCAGGAAGGTTCTAGAGAACCCAGTACATTCTGAAGCTGCCAAAAGCCACAGATCATTCTGGGGTTATTTCGGGGGAAATGACTCTGAGAGCAAGTGATGGTTACATGGTGGAAGGTGGGTGCTCACTCCTGCAAGCCTGGTTGGGTGGGCAGGAGGGTGACTGGTCTGGAAGGGTGGTGTTTTGTTCACGATGATTGGCTTAAGGGAGGAGCCAACAGGGAGATGATGGTGGCCTGGTGCTGGGGACAGAACAGGCTGTTCTCTACAGCAGTTTCTCACTGGGGCCCATTGCTCTGCAGGGCACTGAGCAGTTCTCAGGCCCCACGCACTCCATGGAGTTGTGACAGCCTTGTGTTCCCTGGGGATGAAACACCTCCCCGGGTGGAGTGAGGATGACCAGAGCCTCAGAGGGTGTGGAAGCAAGGCTACCACCACAGGACCCTCCACACCTCACTGCTGCACTGACAGGCAGGGGAGGTCTGTAGTTTCTGGAGTGCCTGTATCTCTAACCACAATGCTCAACAGGACACCACTGGAATGTTCTAGAAGACCCACCCTGCCCTGAAGCTTAGTTCTGGGAGTCTCACTGCTTTGAGGGAGTATGTGGACACTTCTCTCAAGAAATGCAAATGTAAGTCTATCAGTCCAAACCCCAAATCTTCCACTTTTACCCCAGGAGTGAATGGTATTCTATCTTCCATGCTGCTCTCAGCCACAAGCAGGGGTCTAGCTGACAGGAATATTCCAGAGACTCTTATCAGGTGTTCTGGGGGACACTCACTGCTGCAGAGCTGGGGTCAGTGTTCCTCACATGTGACCAGACTGCCTGCCCCCAGCAGCTCAGCAGGTGTCAAGGTCAGGCCACAGAGTGGCTGGGTAGAGGCTTATTCTTTGCTTTTTCTGGTTTGAAGCTTAGTCTCGCTCCAGCCTAGGTGATCTGAACTCACAGCCACCCTCCTACCTCAGCCTCCCATGTGCTGGGACTAAAGGCGCGCACCGCCATGCCCAGCCTGAGGTCAACTGTTTTCTTGGCATAGGATCTGATGGAGCCCAGGCTGGCCTTCAACTCCAGATCCTCCTGCCTCAGCTCCAAGTGCTGTGAAGATGGACAGGAGCGGCCACATCCAGCCTGTCCCACTTCTGTCCCCATGTGGTCAGCAGGAGGGGAGGAGCCTGTGGGGGACAGCTGTTGTGCATCCAGTCAAGTTCGCCTATAGACATGATGGGGGCTTCTTCCTGCAGGGGATCAGGAGACTCCAACCCAGGTGAGAAAGGACCTCCAACAGAGCTAGCTGGCTGGGGACTCTTCCTTGAATTCATTTTCTGCCTCTTCACAGAATTGATGTGTGTCCAACTTGCCAGGGGCCCTGCAGTGGGGTGGGCCCCACACCCCGCACTCACCATGTGCTCCATGCAGATGCTGATCTCCCCGTCACTGTAGAAGGCTCCGTAGAAGCCCACGATGTAGGGGGAGCTGCACTCGTGCAGGACCTGCAGCTCCCGGATGATCTGGTTCCGGATGGCTGGCTTGACTTCCAGGTGGATCAGCTGCCAGGAGAGACCAACAACTTAGTGTTTGGGCCTGGGGCTTGGGCCAGCCCCCACTCCTGGGTGTGTGCCCATGAGAAGACCACATCTCACCCCGAGTGCTCATGGCATTGTCACTCTCCAGGGCCTAGAGGGGGAAATACCGTCTGCCCACAGAAGCATGGTGGGCACACCAGATGGTTTGTTTGCCCTGGAATATCACTCTGCTATGAACAGGAGCAGGCCTGACAATACCATGTGAAAGGACCTTGAGAATGTCGTGCTCAGTGAGAGCCAGACACCAAAGACTACAGTGTGGACTCCGTAGACAGAAAATCCAGAGACAGATAGGAGTGGGTTCGTGCATGCCAGAGCTGGGGCACCCCAATGAAGTGTGGTGACAGAACGATGCTTGAAAGAAAGGGGGTGTGTTGTAGATGTGGAGACTGCGTCTCCTTTAAGGGTTCACTGGGGTGCCATCTTAGCACTCAGGAGGCAGGACCAGAAAGCCAAGGTCACCCTCATCCATAAGGCAGGTTCCGGGCTAGCCTGGGCTATGGAGACCTTGCCTCAAAAGTCAAGCATGGTCACACGCACCTTCAATCCTAGCACTTGGGAGGCAGAGGCAGAGGCAGGAAGTCATGTCAGCCT
Source organism: Zapus hudsonius (assembly GCA_004024765.1). Taxonomy (NCBI): domain Eukaryota; kingdom Metazoa; phylum Chordata; class Mammalia; order Rodentia; family Dipodidae; genus Zapus; species Zapus hudsonius. Next base: position 9,022 of record PVHP010043356.1, read on the forward strand.
AGAATTATAGAGTGAGTTCCGGGTGAGGCTGGGCTAGAGTAACAAGCTACCTCAAAAAACGATGACAACAAAAAATAAAATAGACTCTAGCCAAGGCTGGAAGGACAGCTCAGCAGTTAAAGGCTCTCTCTTGTAAAATCTTACAGTCGGGTTAAGTTCCCAGTACCCACATAAAGCCAGATACACAAAATGGCACATGTTTCTGAGGCTCATTTGCAGTGGCAAGAGGCCCTGGCATACCCATTCATTCTATTTCTCCTTGTAAATAAATAATAAAAAATATTAGAAAAAAAAATAGTCAGGAACAGCACTGGGGAGGCAGAGGCAGGAGGATCGCTGGGAGTTCAAGGGCAGCCTGAGACTCTAGTGAGTTCCAGGTCAGCCTGGGCTAGAGGAGACCCTACCTCGGAAAACCAATAAATAAATAAATGAATAAAGGGCTGGGGAGATGCTGCAAAGCCAAATGACAAGGGTTCGGTTCCCCAGTACCCATGTACAGCTAGATGCACAAAGTGATGCATGTTACCTGGAGTCTGTTTGCAGTGGCTGGAGGCCCTGGTGCCCATTCATTCTTTCTCTCCCCTCATAAATAAATAAAATATTAAGAAAAAAAAAACAAACGGGGCATGGTGGCGCACGCCTTTAATCCCAGCACTTGGGAGGCAGAGGTCAGAGGACTGCTGTGAGTTCAAGGCCACCTTGAGACTACATAGTGAATTCCAGGTCAGCCTGGACTAGAGCGAGACCTACCTCGAAAAGCCCAAATAATTAAAATTACACTCACCAGAGACCTGCAGTGCCTCAGAGGGCAGCAGGACTTTAACACCCCTTCTTCTAAGCTCTCACCTACTGAGGTCAGCAGCATCCAGTCCCTGAACACCTCCAAAGGGGAGCCTTTGCAGAGCAGACACCACAGAGCCAGAGGGGCCTGGCAGCCAGGGCCCAGCAGTCCAGTCTGGGGGGGGGGTCAGTCCAGACAGCAGAGCCTGCTGGAGATGGACATGGCTACTGAGCCAGCCCACCCAAAGGACAGGCAGGGGACATTGGGACCCGACCTCCAGCGAGCTGGAAAGTGTCAGCAGGACAGGTGGGGACAAAGGTGCTTCTGGGTGGCCAGTGGGGCATGAAGAACCTGTGCCAAGTTCAGGGCACAAGAAGCTGGCCAGGGTCTGTCAATAGAGTGCCCATACTACCCTGAGCCACACAGTCAGAGCCCAGGCTCTTCCAGCCAGAGCCACGTGCCCAGCAAGCCCCTCAGCTGCTCGCTTTTCCATCCCCTGGACCTGCAGGTCTCTGCACTGGCCTTAGCCGGGATGTCATTGTCCACCCTGGGCCACCCCAGCATCCTCCCTTCCCCACGGGCTGGTGTTGAGCCAAGGGTCTGCATGCTCACTGTCCCCAGGACCATGTGAGCGAGGGAGTGAGCGAGCGCACGCCTGCACAGTGAAGAGCTTCAGCACCACCTACCCTACCCCCTTTAAAGTCAGACCAACCAGAGACCATGGGACACCTGTAGTCCTCACTCAGGATGCTGAGGCAGGAGCAGGCTGCCCAGTAAGATTGTCTCTAAACAAAAATAACCAAAGCCACCACAAAAAAAAAAATATATATATATATATCTATATATATATCTATATATATATAGATATATATATATATATCTATATATATATATAATCTCCAAGCATAGTGGTGCACACATTTAATCTCAGCACTTGGGAGGCTGTGAGTCCCCAGTCAGCTTGGCCTTGAGTGAGACCCTATTATTATATTTTTTTCCACAAACAGGTGACTACCCCTCATTTCAAAACCCAACTTGCTCCACAGGGTCTCACTCTGCAGCCCAGGCTGGCCGGGGACTGTGATCTTACTGTCCCTGCCTCCCAAGGGCTGGTGAGACAGGCCTGGGCCCCTCAGTCTGTATCTCTTGTATTTTACTAATTGTGGTGGTTTGAATGTGAATGTGTGTCCCCCATACCCTCAGATATTTCTGATTAAGGTGGTCTCCAGCAGGCTGCTGGAGGTCACTGGGAGTGGATCCTGGGGGACCCTAAGGTGTGTGTGTGTGGGGGGGGCAGATCTCGATTCCAGCCCAAAGGTGTGGAGAGCAGTTTGTGGTTTCTGTGAAAGAGAGCCAGCCTCTTCTGCCACTGATGGAACTTCCTCTGGATCTGTATGCCTGAAGTAAATTCCTTCTTCCCATGAACCAGACGTTGGCTATTTGCCTCAGCAACACAGGTCTGACCCCAAAACTAATGTGTCCAAGACTTGCTACTTTGACAATGTGGTGAATGTGGTACATCAGGCCGGGGAACCTGGCTCGTTCTGAATGCTGGCCTCTTGGTTGGATGGGCTGTTCCAAGGGGATTGGCGGCCCACCCAGCCAGTGATCTCCCAGAACCTCAGGGGAGCTGGTGTGAGCAGGGAGCCTTCCAAGAAGGGGAAGCAGCTGTGAGTGAGGCTGGGCAGAGCTGGCCAAGGTCTCTGAAAGCTAGTCAGGTGGGCTTTCCAGGCTGTGTGATGTCACACGAGATGGGTAGAAGATGCAAGGTCCAGTGGGAGGGCAGCTGTTCTGCAGCCATCGGGCATGGGTGACTGCTTCATCTTGGTGATGGTGAAGACAGTTCCTGGGGGCAGTCCACTGTAGACTCCGAGAGCCAGGACTGGGGTTGTCTTCCTCAGACACCATGTTCCTTGCCCCATGGAATGGCTGTGCTCAGACTTGTTAAACAAGAGGGACCAAAGTTCACACCAAAGCCTGGTCAAGGTGCTCTGAGCCCAAGTACACCTGGGGTGCAAGCTAGGAACAGGGAAGGACTGTGGATCATGCTGAGACTTGAGGGTCGGGAGCTGCCAGATCGGCCTGGACCTGTATCTCTGGCACAACCTCGGCCCCCATCTGGTTGTAGACCCAGCCATGGATGGCAGATGGATCATGGGGCCCGTGCCTGTTTCCTGCTTGGAAGAGCTGTAATCACAGGAGAAGCAGCCGTGGGGACCTGCGATCCTGTGTGTGCACCACCAGCTGAGGGGGCATGGAGACATGTCCTTCCAGGCCTGAACCATGGACGCAGGAGGCTCTGGCACCCACCGCCTCCAGGAGGATGCTCACCTGTGTGTCTACCTGGCTGGTCCACTGTGCAGCCCCTGCCCAGCGGTTGAGGAGCTCCCAGGCAGGAACACACACCTGAGTGTGGGGGCACAGCCATGGGGCCAAGTGGTCCAAAGACACTTCCTCTGTGGTCAGAAGCAGGAAGCCAGCCAGTCAGGTAGAGCCACGGGGCAGCCAGGATCCGTGCTTGCTGGCACAGTGGTGCCACCCTGAAAATGCCAGGCTTCAGCACTCCATGGTCCTAAAAGCGATGCAGGGTGGGCTGCAGGACACGGACAGAACTGCAAGGCCTAAGGCCATACAGGGTGCGCACGAGGGCGGGCGGGAAGGCAGGGACTCACTCCAGGAAGAAGCAGCTTCTTGCAGTCAGTCTTCATGAAGCTGGGGAGCAGTCCGATGGAGCCAACATTCAGGCCCAGTAAGACAGCGGTCCTCCAAGAGGTGGGCAGGCCCCATCCATCCATGGACGGCAGGAGCTGCCACGACTGAGGTCTGAGGAAGCAGAACGCTGCCCTGCAAATTGTACTCACAGTCCCTTGGTCTCTCCTGGGTCAGAATGCTGCTCAGTGGCCAGCACTTGCCCAGCCTGCACAAGGCCCAAGTGCATCCCCCGCACCACCAAACCTGAAAACAGCCTCTTCTGTGTGCACGGACGCACATGCGTATGTATATACACATACATACGTACATACATCTTCGCCAGCCTGCTTCTCAGGAGACATGACTAAGACTTTTTTTTTTTTGGATTTTTGAGGTAGGGTCTCACTCTAGACCAGGCTGATCTGGAATTCACTATGTAGTCTCAGGCTGGCCTCGAACACACAGCAATCCTCCTGCCTCTGCCTCCTGAGTGCTGGGATTAAAGGTGAGCCCACCATGCCCGGCCAACTGAGACCTTTTTAAAAAATACTTTTATTTTCAAGCAGAGAAACACCAGGGCATTGTGTCACTGCAAATGAACTCGAATTCCAGACACATGCGCCACTTTGTGGCTGTACATGGGTGCTGGGGAACAGAACTCAGGCCGCAGGCTTTGCAAACAAGAGCCTTTAGCAGGAGAGCCATCTCCCCAGTCAATCAGTGAGACTTTCAATGGCTGCATTCCTCAGGGTCTGTATGACCCTCTGCAGCCGGCACTTAGGGGTCCAGGGACCAACTTTGTGAATAGTTTTCTTTAGGGGGTACTGGGGGTAGAACCCAGAGCCACGCGCACCCCAGGCAAGTGCTCACCACTCAGCTTTGCCTACAGCCCTGGAGTAAGAATTCACAACATTCTCTCTGTTTGGTTTTTGATTTCTCAAGGTAGGGTCTCGTACTAGCCCAGGCTGACCTGGAATTCACTATGTAGTCCAGACTGGCCTTGATCTCACAGTGATCCTCCTGCCTCTGCCTCCCCAGTGCTGGGACTCGAGGTGTGCCCACCATACTGAGGAATTTCCAGCATTCTTAAAGACAGACCGATGTGGGGACACTGCTCCACTCTGACCTGGGTGGCCATTCTGAACTCGGGGCCCTGGGCACAGCAGCTAGCACTGTAGGCCCTTGCTCCCCACATGCCCACCCTCCTGGGAACAGGATGCATAGCCCACCCAAGCCTCACTCACCTTTCTGGCCATGATGAGGCCAGATGGCCTATGCTGGGCCTTCGTGACCACACCGCCATTGCCGGCTCCCAGCTCCGAGATCCGCTCGAAGTCATCGTCCTTGAGCTCGCCAACCTTGGCCTTCTGGGTGAGGAAGGCCTCCAGTCGCTTCTTCTGCTGCTCATCGAGGTCCAGCTCCTCCAACTTCTTCTGCAGGTCCACGAGGCTTGCCAGGCTAGGGAGATGCCCAGTGTTAAGCTACCAGGCACAGTTGCAGTGTGCCCAAGGGGCCACATCAAAGAGTGATGTGTGGCTGGAACAGAGCACCCTCCCTCCATTCCTGCTTTGAAAGGATACTGAGGACAAGCTACACCTAAGGGGACCCAGAGGGCTGCAAGGCCACATCAGGACATGAGGAAGTGGGGGTCAGATGTACAAAGGGCTGGACCAAGGTAGCCCATCTTTGAGAAGGTGGAGGAGTGGTTCAGATAGTTTTGGAGCAAAGAACCAGAACCAAAGGGTGGGAGACCAAACTTACTCCATTCCTGCGTGTTAGGGACATACTTGACTTTCTGCACGCCACACAGGAGGCATACTACTGACCACGCCCCAGCACTCAATGTGGTTCTAGGCTGTCACTCAATTCCTGACCACACCCCCATCCCTCACTGTGGGTTCTAGGCTGTCACTCTACCGCTGAACATGCCCCAGCCCTTATTGTTGGTTCTAGGCTGTCACTCTATGGCTAACCACGCCCTCAGCCCTCCCTGTGGGTTTTAGGCTGTCATTCTACCCCTGACCACACCTCCAGCCCTCACTGTGGGTTCTAGGCTGTCACTCTACCTCTGACCA
>PVHP010043358.1:0-14580 GCA_004024765.1 Zapus hudsonius
GCTGATTGTAATTATGAGGAGATACTGGAGGAGTTAGCTAGGTTATACATAAATTCTGACCAAGTACTAAAGTCACTATGTCAAAACACAAGGAACTCAAGTGACTGTCTGTAAAACCAGGAAACCTGTCTATTGCATGTGCTGTCCCAAAAAGGACCTTCTCTTTGTCATGGGCCAATGTGCCAAGAGGCGTTGCACAGCCCTCACGTTACCCATACCAGTATCCCTGCTCTCTTACCTCCTGATAACAGGTGCATTTTCACCATCACCACTTGAGCATGTGTCTCCAAGGAGGCCCGAACAGGACACCCAGCAGCTGAAGTTACAGACAGGATCCTACAGCTACAGTGTGAGACATAAAGGAATTTAGAGATGAATGGACAGGGTCCCTCAAGTGTTTCTGGAACATTCTTATTCCTCACACATTTTGTGCAGCTCTAGTCCCATTTTTACTCCGCAATTCTTTTTGGAAATGATTCTGATGACTCAACCCCACATCAAACTACCTCTTCCCACCCCACCTTGACCTTCCTAAACCTGGGTTGCACACCAGAGGGCTAAGATCTTAGTAGTTCTACCAACTTCGGATGGATTAAGCAACTACAAATATCAAGCCTGCGAATCACCCGTATGACTCAGGAAGGGAGGAGTGAACGCTGCCCTGACGCCTGGCTACTGTGCACTTGTTACGGTCTGACAGGGACAGGCAATCCCGGCACTGTCCACAGTCCTAGGTGCTGTCTTCTGAGTGTTTGTGGCCAGGGACATCCTTTGATCTTTACAACATGTCCTTTACCAACTTCATTACGTTTTTTCCCCTCTTTTTATTGAGCCAGGGTATTCCACTAAGACTGGTCTTAGATCCCCTAGAGCCAGCCTGCCTCAAATTTGTGACCCTCCTGCCTACTTCTACCAAATGCTGGGATTACAGGCACGCACCACCCACCACACAGTCGGAAAGATGAAGACTGAAAGGCACAAGCAAGGCAGATGCATGACTTCCTAAGTGACAGTCGGAACGGAACCGGAGGGTAAACCTGTCATGACTCTTCCATCCGTGGCTCAACATCAGGGATCATGCAGGAGAGTGTGGGCTTCAGCCTTGACATCTGATTGAAGCTTCAGTCCCATCATGCATCTCGTCCTGCTCCTCACCCACGACTCTTTTCTGTAGGAAAGGAACTGGCCCAGTCCTTGGGCCCTGTACACCAGGCTCATCTAGCCCAGACTTCTGCTCACCGGAAGGTCTTATTGTGATCATCCACTCCTCTGGAGACGTTTGGCTGCTGAGGGAGGCCCTGACATTATCTCTCAGCCTTTTATCACTGCGTGGTACAGTTGAATAAAGAAGCAACCAGGTTTGGGTTTCCTCTTTGCTTCCTGAAACCTCAACTGTCAGTCTCTGAGCATGTCCCACAATCTTGAGCAAGTCTAAGGCTAGTTCTTCACCCTGCTCTCCATCATCTTTCTCAAAAAACATAGCCATAAAGGCTGGAGATATAACCAAGTGGGTACGGTGCCTGCCTAGCACACACAAGGCCCTTCATTTAATTCCTCTGACTGCCTAAAACCAAGACTAACAGTGCATACCTGTAATCCTAACACTTGGGAGATGAGGCAGAAGGATCAGGAGATCAAGGTCATTTGCAGCTATAAAGCAGGTTGGAGGCCAACCTGAACTATATATATGAGACCTTGTCTCAAAATAAAACATCACAATACTGGTTTGGGATAAACTCTGATTTGGGAAGAATGAAGCTAAAAGTCCATTCTTAATGCTCAAATGTGCGATTTTCCAGGTGGATAATGACAGTGACAGTGTGTATGTTTAAGGACACTATTTAGGCTGCTGCTCATGTGTTTAAGGGGCCGGTCACCATTGTTGATGTGGAAGCTCCAGGAGCTGCATATGAGAGCCAGGAGAGAGGCCACAGCTCAGCCAGCCTCTGCCATGCTGGGCATCTATGGCATGGACACCTTATGATGGTCAGTCATACACATACACACACACACACACACACACACACACTCACACCATTCACACCATTCACACACACACTCACACACTATCCACACACTCACACAACAGTCACACATACACACTCACACACACACTCACATACACACACATACACACCCCCACACACTCTCCAACACATTCACACACACTCACAACCACACATTCACATACACACACACCATTTGCACAAACACCATTCACACACACTCACATAAACACACCATTCACACACAGACACTCACATAAACACAGACACTCACACACTCACACTATTCACACATGCACTCACACACACTCACATACACACTCACTCAGTATTCATACACACATTCACACTCTCATACACACACCATTCACACACATCATATGCATATATAAATACATATAAAACACCATTCACACACATCAAGCATATTAAAAAAATGTAGTGGTTTGAATCAAATGTCTCCCATAAGCTCATGTACTTTGAATGTTTGGTCCTCAGTGAGTGGCAGTTTTGAAGGTGGAGCCTTGCTGGAGGAGGTGTGTTGCTGGGGACAGGCTTAGGGGTGTTCCAGCCAGCTTCCCCTTGCCAAATCTCACTCTCCTGCTGCTGTTTTCCACCCACTGTGGCCAGGAGTGATGTCCATCCTCTGCTCTGCTAACCTTTCCCTGCCATCCTGAAGTCTCCACTTGAGACTTGATGCCAAAATTAACTCTTTCTTCCCATTAGTTGTTTTTGGTTGGGTGTTTTTCCCCAACAACGCAAAGGTAACTACAACAATATACATATTACACACCACTTCCATATACAAAATGCACATACCCCATATACCTAATACCACACACAAACACACTCACCATCCCTAGGCATACAGACCACATACACAAAAACTCATACTCTGCACACGTGCACACAGGTATATCCACTTACATAACATACATACACGTGTACATACCACACCAACAACCACACATCACATGCACACATAATGGATATGCACCGAACCTACAGGCACACACAAACTTTCCTCCCAGATTTATAATTATAACTGCTCCCTTCCTTCTCCTGAATGCCACAGAGATCAGAGTCACTGCTGAAACTGGAAGATTTGGCCCCTTTGGTGAGTGGTAGAGGTGCCTCGAGGTGAGCATCAGGGCTGCAGGTGGTCCACTGAGTACAACCTCCTCTGTCCCAGGAGCTTCTGAAGCAAATGTCTTTTCTGCCACTTGCAAAATACCTATACTTGCAAAGCATTTGGCCCAGGCACACGGAATGGTAAAGCCAACAGATCATTCTAAGTATGCTTCAGACATACTTATCTGGGTTGACAGAGCAGTGACTCCAGTATTCAAACCTCCGGCTTCCTTAAGAATTCTTCTCTGGGGGCTGGGGATGGCTCAGTAGATAAAGTTCTTGCCATGCAAACTTAGGTATTGGTTTCAGAAAGCCAGAATTCACATAGAAGTCAAACGCTGTGGTAACTTCTGTAATCTCAGTGAAATCAGAGATGGGGACAGAATTTTCCAGAAGTTCAGAAGGGTCAGCTAACCTGGCAAATGCCCCAGTGAGCAAAAGACCCCACCTTAAATGAGGTGGATGGTGAGGACCAACACCCAGAAGTTGTCCTCTGCCTTCCACATGCTATGACACCTGTGTTCCTACACACAAGCACACAGTATGTCCACGCTGAGGAAGAATAGAAAGAAGACTTCCTTAGTGCTTTGTATATTGGGAACAATGCATTCACTCATTGAATAACTTGACTGATTGCCTAGCCTGCCAGGCCATGAGGAAAATCCACATAAAGGACTCAGTTCTCAGGGACCTGCCTTCCCATTAGCTGGGTGCTGGAGGCGTTGGTGGCCTGCTGGTGTAAACAGCATCCTTGGCCCCATAAGGAAGCTCAGTTGCTGCTATTCTGCAGTTCTCTGCAGTGGGATGTCCACTTCTGACCAAGTGAGCTTGGCCTAAATGTAGAACACACAGAGGTATCAAGAATTCTCTTCCCTGGAAAATGGACAAAGGAGAGGACGCTGGTGAGCATATACCCTGTGCTCCTTGAGCCTGGTTGAGACAACTGGGTTTGACATTGTCCCTAACAGAGGTAACTGGTGTGCTAAATCATCTTTACTGATTTGCAGTACCTTGGCTTCCAGCATTACTGACCACCTACCCTGGTGGTGGTTCTTGGTATTACAGACCTTCCATAAAATAGAGCCAGCCAAGGCTCGATTTAGAGAGTAGATAGAATGACATCAATAGATCTCCGCATCTCAGTACGTGTAGGAACAGGGAGTGAACTTCAACTCTAAGTCCAAGCCCCAGTGTTGTCTGGAATTCCTCCCTGCTGTGCAATTACAAGAACTACAACAGGAAGCATCTTAAAGTGAGTAGGTTAGCACAGTGCTATGTACAGTGTTGGGAAGGGGAGGGTTCACAGGCAAGCCCACCCCTGGCAGGCTTCCCTTTCAGTTTACTGTGTCTCCCCCACTCCCTTCATAAGGTGACCTCAGAGGCTAAGGCTGGCCACTTGGCTAGCAGGGGTGGTCCATCAATGGTTTTAAACATAGCTGAGAACTTGAGAAAGGACAGACAAATTGGGTATTGCAGTTAGGAGTTCATTTCACTTGGAGTCAAGAGAAGGAAGCTGGGCTTGGAGGTCACAGTGCTGAGATTTCAGGAATTTTGAAGAATAAGAAAGGAAAGTGAGCCCTGAAGGCAGTGACGATAAATGACTGGTTCGTTCCACTTTGCTCCTGCTTTGTCCAGAGTGACAGGACTTAAGTCAGTGCGAGGGGGCCCTTGTTCCCGAGGCTCCTCCCACCCCTCGCCCTCTGCCTTTGATTTATGTGAGACTCCTGAAAGGACCCAAGAATGGTAACAAAAGCAAAGACACAGCGGTGGAACCCAACCCCTAGACCCTCATGTGGAAGGAATGGAGGGCTGTTATTCAGAATTCAGTGACATCTGAAAAAACCCTCCCACTCTCAGTCTGACTCGTTCTTACTGGTTTGGGGTTGTTAGGCATTTCTTATTCCCATTCCCAGCTTGGTTCCTGACTGGGGAAAATGACTGGGTGTAGACATTCCAAAGTGACTTCACGATATTTAAATATGTCAAACCAACTCAGACTAATGGGCAAAGATTTCACCAAGGTCTTTTCTGTCCCTTAATGTGTGTGCATCTTGGACCTGTGAAGTCTCTCCCAGAGCCTTCTGGGAAGGGAAAAATCCAAGACAGCTGGGAAATTTGTGAGGAGAAGGGGACATGTATAAGTATTTACAATTAAATTTTATTTTAGTTTTAGTGTCTTGTTATTTTAGCTTTTGTTGACAATAGGGGTTTAGGATGCCAAGCTAATTTTCTCTCTAAATCCCTGTTAGTTTCAGATGACAGGCTTTTAAAAGCAGGACACTGTTAGTTTTAGGGAATCTCAGGACACATTGTCTTGTGGCCTTCCTGTCCCCTACTACCCTCTTGTTTCTGCCTTATCCCAGGATGTCCTAAATCTCCTGTTTCCCTCTCTGAGTGGTTGTCTTCCATTCGTTATATTTAGAGATTAGGCCAGGCTTTTGCTTCTGAGTAAAGCATGGTTAGCTGAGCTGGGTGACAGTCCTGATGTCACAGGAGAAGGGGACATTCCTAGAGATAGTCCCTGCCTATGTCAGAAAACCTGTTGTTTTCTCTGCAATTCTGTGGGTGAAATCCAAGCTTCTCTGCTTTACCTCTATAGACCTGTGTCATTAACACAGTGCCAGCCATTGTCTAGTGAGCCTGGCAGCTGTGACCTGAATCTGCTATCACAAACACCATACTATATGCTAGGGCTCACCAATCCAGTCTGCACAACTTATCTCTAATTGCTCTGATTGTGGGTGCTATAAGCCAAAGCTGGGGTGACCATGGCATTAGGGCTTTACATGGACTCTTAATGAATGGAGTAAAAATAAAAATGGCCTGATTCATAAGGACCAGGAATACAAAAGCCAGTGCTTACTTAAAAACAGGATCCAATGTCAAACTTTGTCACTGAGGCTTCTGGGTTGGCACCATAGGGAAGTCATTCATCATCAGAGAGGATGCATGATGGAACGAAGCGGTAAGATCAGTTGGTAGGGGGTTTCTTGCTTTTTGGTAATGCAGATCAAAACCAGGGCTTCATACATACTAAACACATGCTATAACACTGACCTAGGTCTCCTGACCTTGTTTTTGGTTGTTTTGTTTGAGACAGTGTCTCATTTTCATAATCCAGACTGGATTAAAACTCCGTGTAGCTTTACTGGTCTTGAATCCAGGACAATCCTCCAGCATACCTCTCCAGAGTGCTGGGATTGCCGGAGGGAGCCATCTCTGGGTTAATCATGTTTGCTTTTAAAATATTTTAAAATTTTTACTAATTTATTTACTTGAGAGAAAGAGAGAAAGAGGCAAATAGAGAATGGGCACACCAGGGCCTCCAGCCACTGCAAACAAACGCCAGACGCATGTGCCCCCTTGTGCATCTGGCTTTATATGTGCTCTGGGGAATCAAACTTGGGTCCTTAGGATTAGCAGGAAAGCACCTTAACTGCTGAGCCATCTCTCCAGACCCTAAAATGATTTTATAAGAACATGTTTTATTTTAAATTTTGGTCCTTAATTTTTTTTCAGTTAGCTGGAAACCAGAAAGGGGTACACAAATTAAGTCATCATATTAAAAATTTAAAATTAGCCATTGACTATAATAAATTCTTTTTTCTTTTTTCAATTAAAGGTAGAAACTCTGCACCGAATTATTTTTTTATATTTATTTATTTGCAAGCAAAGAGAGAGTAGAGAGGGAAAGAGAATGGGCACACAAGAGCCTCTTGCCACTGTAAAACAAACTCTGGACACATGTGCCATTTGTACATCTGACTTTATGTGGATACTGGGGAGTTGAACTTGGGCCAGCAGATTGCAAACAAGGATCTTTAACTGCTGAGCCATCTCCCCAGTCCTCCACTAAATTCTTTTTACTCTAACTATTCCCAGACACAAAACAGTCCCTTCCACCTAATACCTTATTAGTATATGGCTTGCACACCAATAAAGTGAAGTTATAAATGAAAGGAAGAAACTATGTTCTTGGTTCTATTCATTGCAGGCCTTGAAAGAAAGACAGGCAAAGTTGTGTCATTTCTCATTTCTATCATCTAAATCTCCTTTGGAGAGCATTCTCCATGCGTGCCTCAGCTTTTTGGAAATCTGGAGAGCGTTTGGGGAAAGAACACAGAAGTGATAAATAACTTGGAAACGAGGATCAAAAAGAAAGAGTTAGGAGAGCTGGAAATGTTTAGTCTGGGAGAAGGAGAATGAGTAGAGACATACTTTCCCTCACTGTCATAAACAGGATGAGAGCAATTCTTAAACAAGGGATTTGACCTTAATAAATTTCATTTTCCATTTTAAAAAAATATTTATAATTAATTTATTTGTAAGCAGATAGAGATAGAGGCACAGGGAGAGAGAGAGAAAATGGGCACACCAGGACTTCTGGACACTGCAAATGAACTCCGGATGCATGTGCAACTTTGTGCATCTGGTTTTTCGTGGGCACTGAGGAATTGAATCAGGGTTGTTAGGCTTTGCAGGCAAGTGCCTAAACCACTGAACCATTCCTCCAGCCCTCATTTTTCATGTTTTATAATGAAAAATGCAATGCTTACAGACTTGGGCCCTTGCCTTGGAATAATCCAGGTCAACCTGGAGATGAAGGATACTGCAACATCCATCATGCAGAGTGAGTGTCACTCGGGTGATCCACAGTCACTAATACCTTTCACCAAAAACCAAGGTAATAGCAGTGCATATTTCTTTTAAATAAATTTTATTTATTTGTTTGCAAATGAGAGATATATAGTGAAGAGAGACAGAGAGAATGGGCCTCTAGCCACTGCAAATGGACTCCAGATGCATGTGCCACTCTGTGCATCTGGCTTCATAATGGGAACTGGGGAATCAAACTCAGGTTGTCAGGCTTTGCAGGCAAACGCCTTAACTGCTGATCCATCTCTCTAATTCCATCAATGCATATTTCTAATAGGAACATATCATCCATCCCACACTTGCCAGATGTCTTTTTTCAGTCAGACATTGAAGCATTCATCATGGCTAGCACAGGATATCCAAATACATGGGCAGCAGGCTCCATGTTTTCATGAAGGACCCCATTCACTCTGCAGAACAATCATATAGAGCAGATAGTGTTCTTTTCCTGTTATCATACCTGAGGAACTGGAAGGTGATGTTCAGCTCTCTCCCCAATATTTTACCTTGAGGTTTTAAGTAGGAAGGTGAAGATTTGAACCAGTGTCCTTGGAAAGGTGAACACTAAGGTGAGATTAACACGTGTGTGGTTATTGGGGTCAACACCTAGGAAGGACAGGGGGAAAGGCTCAAACTGATGTGTAGGTGAGAAGGAAGAGAGAGATGGTGAGGGGAGCCTCAGATGCTTGCAGAGATCTGAGGAGATCAAAACCAGATTAATAAATGAGGAGGCAGAACGCATATAAGAGGCTCACATTCAACATAAATGGCCGAGCTGAGTACCCAATATTGCTTTACTGCCTGAACCCTCTAAGAAACGATGGGCCTGCCATGAATGGAATGGGGGATCCCAAGCAGTATTTGGGGGTTCCGGCCCTATCGTAGACACTATGGAAGAATGATCTATGTGATGCAATTCAGAACACCAGGTATAAGAGCCCCAAGTCCACTCTTAAATGTTTTTTGCTTCTCTCCTTCATGGGTGACAGCAAAGGGTGTGGCCTGTCACAAAGGTCTGGGTGATAAAAGGTGACACAGTTGGGGAGCTCTGGGGGTTCCATTGGTACCAGCAGTGAGCTCTGGTGACCAAGAGCCATGTTGTCACTTCCGATCCAAACACACTTGAGGTGTTGCTCTGGATCACCTGGCATAAAACGTCTCAACCAAAGTCCAACTGCTTATTCAACGCTTACTAAATGCAAGGCACCATCTTAAGTCCAGTGGAGAACTTGGGACTCTAACAGTCACAACCCTGCCACTCAGTGGGCGGCCCAAGGGGAAGATGTCACTGAACTGTTTTTGAAAGTCGCAAACATGGGCATGTCCTTTCCAAAAGAAAGATAAAATGCACCACTTTCCCCAACTTACCCGACTCAAGTGGAGTCATTCCTTACGCAGGCCGCCTCACCTTGTCCCTTTCCGTCCCCTTTGTCCCTTATGTCTCTCGTTAGGCTGTCTGTTTGCTCTTGCAATGTGCCACGATGTTTCCAATGTCAGGGTCATTGCATGTGGTTATGTTACTTGTTTCTTTGCGTTACTGATTCCTTCCTGACTGAGGTTTTGGTTTCTTGTGATGACTGAGCCCTTAGAGAAAACATTCCAGATAATTCTTCCAAAAGAAGGCCCTCCTTTCACCTGTAATATCTAGTCCATACCATGAAAGCTCTGAGGCTGTGACAGGTGTGATCTCCAGAAGAGTGGGGACCATGTGCTCATCTACCAAGTTCAATGGAGATTTGTTGAATGAACTGATCCCTTTTAGATGATACAGCCATTTGGTTTTCCTTGGGTTCCTAACAATGTTCTCCTTGGTATAGAATCCAACTGTTACAAAGAGGAACATGGTCCATTTTCAAGATTTTGTTCAAAGGACTGGCGAGGTTGCTCAGTCTTTAGGGCACTTCCTTGCAAAGCCTGATGGTCTGGGTCCAGTTCCCTAGTCCCCACGTAAAGCCATATACACGAGGTGGTCTATTTTCACTCCCTCTTGTGAACTTTATCTGCATTTAGGATATAGCCATAACCATGGAAGCTGTCACTTGGATCTAATTTTCAGTTGTTGAAATTCTAGAAATGTTTCAGAATTAACATTTTTGTTTATTTTAAACACATCGGTTCCAAGATTATGTCACACTAACTCTTCTCATTCTCAAGAATTACATAATGAAGATGTTGATATGGATTTTGTTGTAACAATGCCTTGGGATATGAAATTGTAGCTATAAAACACTGAGGTAATGCTATGAGCTCATAATCTAAACGGAGACTAAATCACTTTGTGGCACATTGTATCATTAAAATATTTTTGGTATAATTCAAAGGAAAAAATAAAACAAAGTTGCACCTAACAGGTGTGCGGCTTTAAACATACAATTCAACACTCATGAATTCTAACTTAAGAGCATGCCTTCAAAAGCCAACAGTGAGGTCCAGATAGCACATTTAACAGTCTAGAAAATGGAAATAAAAGTACTTCTAAAATGTTTTACAAATAATTAAGTTAATATTGAGCATGGTGTTTCATGCCTATAATTCCAGCACGAAGGAAGCTGAGGCAGGAGGATTGCCATAAGTTCAAGGCTAGCCTGACCCTACAGAGCTAGAACTTGTCTTTAAAAACTAAAAAAAATAAATAGATAACACTGGTGATCAAAATAAATGATTCAACATAAAGCATTCATTTATTGGAGGGAAAGAAATACCACAGAAAAGAACAGAAGCAAATTCACAGAAGCAAATTCAAGAGATACTATGTCCCAGCCAGTGAGTGTAAGTACTTGAAACCTATATTTTGAGTTGAGAAATCAAGAAAACAATAGTCGGGTGTTTTTAGTGTGTGTGTGTGTGTGTGTGTGTGTGTGTGTGTGTGTGTGGTATGTGTGCAAATGTGTGGTCCATGGATGAGTATGTGATCTAGTACCCTCTCTTAACACTCACTACCTGTCTCTTTAGAAGAGTCTTTCCCTCATCCCCTAGCTGCTTCCCCCTGGGAGTCCCAGGGATTCTTTAGCGACCCCCCCCCCAGGGGTTACAGATGCACATGGCCTTGACCAGCTTTTTACATGGGTTCTGGGGCATCAAACGTGGAGGCTTCAGCTGGAGAGGCCCTCCTGCTAGAGTGACAGTCCTCTTGAATGCTGAGGCATCTCCCCAGCCCAACAGTCCATGCTGTACCCATGACTCTTTAAACATGCTTCGGCCATGAGAAGCAGCGATGCTTAATAAAGGCAATCTGAGCTCAGTCAGAGGCTGTAGGACCACAGGGAAAGCATGTCTTGCAAGGGGTGGGGTTTCGGTTAAGTCTCACTGAATGCCAGAGGGTTTTGATATGTACAGATGCAGATATGGACAAAGAAAAGTTAGGGGAAAAAGAAAGATTAGGTTTCTTCACTTCCAGGATAAAATGAGAATAAAATACTGACTGAAACGGTTCAGCATAGTTTGGAAATGGAACGACACTACGGAGGGTTTCACTGCAGGCTGCAGTGGAAGAATCAGAAACTTTAAGTGAGGACAGCATGAAAGGGATGCTGTTTTAGGTAGGGGAACACTTGATGGTGTCAATCATATGGCAAGAAGGCGAGCTTATAGTCTGGAATTTGGATACAAGATTTCTCCCCATGGTTGGTCACCAGCTGGTGACACTTTGGTCATGGAACCTTTAGGAGATAGGACATACTGCATGGAAGTTAGGTCATTGGGGTGTACTTTGAAAGGGGAAATTGAGGCCCCAGTCCCATCCCAATCCTCTGTCTCTTCTCTTCCTGACCACCATGAGGTGAACAATTTTGTCCCCCTCCACGACGTTCTGCCTACCCAAGAGGAACGGAGCCAGCCAGCCTCAGACAGGAACTGTGAGCTTTCCTTCACAAGGTCCTTTATGTCATGGATTTTGCCACAGTAATGGAGAGCTAACACACATTAGTCATTCCATGGTGATCATTTTTAAAAACATTTGTTTGTAAGCAGAGACAGAGACATAGAGAGAGACAGAGAAGAGAATGGGTGTGCCAGGGCCTTCAGCTGCTGCAAAGGAACTCCAGATGCATGCGCTGCTTTGTGCATCTGGCTTTATGTGGACACTGGGGAATCAAACCTGGGTCGTTAGGTTTTGTGGGTAAGTACCTTAACCATTGGGCAATCTCTCCAGCCCCCATGGTGATCATTTTTGCAACAATGTTGTGAAGTGTGACAAAGCTCTGCCTCTGGCTAAGTCAGTGTTAACAGTGACATGCAGTGACACCAGGAGGCACCCGAAAGGAGCAGAAGAGAAATTGATAAGTGTTTCGAGTTCTGTACTTTATATACTATTTTTTAGTTCTCGTAACAGCCTTTCCGAAAGGTACTATTATTTCAATTTAGAAATAATTGTGCTTCAGTGACTTATTAACTAAGTTGCACCAGTTCAGACAATGGAAACCAGGAAGGACCAAATAAGGTCATAGATTACTGCTAAATCAAAATGTCTTACTCTGCTCTATAGAGCTGAATTTGTGTTTATTTATACAGGTATGTATGTGGGCAAGAGGAGTGCCAGGGTCTCTCACCTGTCTAGCTTTATGTAGGTGATTGGAGAATTGAACCCAAGCCACCAGCATTTGTAAGCAAGTTCCTTTAACTGCTGAGCTGTCTCTCCATTCTGTAATTTTACTGTATGTACTTTTCTCCCTATTCCTAAAACCTAGCATTGATTTGTGAGTTTGTATATGAAAGACAAGGGCTGACCAGGGAACCCCAAAAGCCCAAAGTGATGGCCAGTTTAAAATGTAGCTTTGATGTTTCCCTCTTAAAAGTGCAAACACTGTTAAGTGTTGGGGAAATGAAAGAGGAGACCCTGGGAATAACCAAGAGTCTGACAACCATTGTTAAGTGCTCACCAGCTTGCTAAGGAAAGCCTCACTGAACTGCTTTCAAGGTGCTCCTTGGAGTAGCTCCCTCCCAGGTCCAAAGAATGGCTAGAAGCCAGTGGTTTGCAGAGCAGAGGAAAACAGCCCTTGAGGGTCCCGAGAGATGCTCTGGTGCCCCCAGGGAGTCTGAGGAACTCACTGGGAATTTTCAAAGCACCAGCCACACCAGGATTAGAGAGCAAAAATGCCCCAGGCTTGAAAAATCCAGCTCAAATTTTAGATTCGGATTTTTAAACCCCAGAAGCTCACTTTGCAAAGAAAAACAGAAGCAGCCAGGGTCCTTCCATTACCCACTGGTGCTTTGAAGCCGTGAACTTTCCCCCACTTCGGAAACTTCTCTGGAAAATTCATTTCATGCCTGTCTACTGCTGTAAAACCCTCAACTGGGCTGTTACACAAGGGAGGACTTGACCCAGGGAATGTGAGAAGCCACAGCTCTGAGCCTGAGAGTCCTTGAGAGCTCCAGCCCCGGCTTTACCTGCAACGGTGGACTGTCACTTCTCAAAGCACAGGGGACTTTCTGCCTGCCCCCATGCCAGGTGAGTGGGAAGCATTCACGTGACAGGTGACAGATGTCCCTCTAACAGAGGTCTGGCTGTAGGCACACTCACCAGTGTCATGGTGGGGGTCTTGGTGACCCTAGCTGGGTGCCCACCAAATCTCTGTGAAATCATCCAAGAGGGGAAAAAAATAAAAATTAAAAAAAAAAAAACATAAAGTAAGGGATTTTTTTCCCTTAGAAGGCCAGACCCCCATCAGTTACCTTGTGACAGTTAACTCCTTCGGGCAAGTTCCATAGACCCCCTCCCCTTGAGTAGGAGGTGTTTCTAGCTGGTGTTCAAACCTAGGTGCTAAAAACGGATTGGTCAGGTATGAACCAACCAGCTGTCTCCCTGCTCACCTGGGCCAGGGAATACTCACTGAACAGAGAATTCTGCCCCTCACATGGCCTAGCAGAAGGACATTAGGTAAGGTCTCCCAGCCCCACACCACAGCATAATGGCTGTGGTAGGGGCTGGATTTCTTTCCCACAGGAACCTTTCCTTCTCATGATCTTTCCTTTTCTGGCTTGTTTAGCTGAACAGCAGAGATTTTGTCAAATCCTCTCCCACGTGTTCTCCCCACATTGGTGGCTGAAGATCTCTGTAACTTCCTATTCTCCTTTAAATAAAGTCTCCACTCTACCTTATCCTCTGGTGGTCTATAATTTTAATTCTTTAACTTATAGATAAGAATTCGGGTACTCCTTAAATTCTGAGGTGCATTGGAATGAGCTGGGTATTATCTAAATCCTAATCCCCAGCTCAGCCAGCCTTTACAGCCTCACTGTTGCGGGTGCTCTTAAACCAATGTGAGGAGACATTCCTCTGTTTCACTGCAGTTTCCTCCTCAGGAATGGTCGCAAGGACCTTGAAGCATTCACCTGCCCATTGTCCACCATGGCTTTTTCAGGGTGTGTGTTTTCAAGTTCTCATCCTCCTGTTCCCAGAACATGGCTGAATTCCTTCCTTCCCTAAGAAAAGGCTTGTATTTTCAACAGGAATTTATTTATTTACTTATTTATTTATTGATTGATTGATCTATTTACTTATTTATTTTGGTTTTTCAAGGTAAGGTCTCGCTCTAGCCCAGGATAATCTGGAATTCACTATGTAGTCAGGGTAGCCTTGAATTCACAGTGATCCTCTTACCTCTGCCTCCTGAGTGCTGGGATTAAAGGCGTGCCCACCACAACTGACTCTCAACAAGAATTTATTGAGCACAAGTTGTGCTAATTTCTTGGGACATATGGATAAATATAGGATTGACTCGGCCCTGGATAGACTTATGGAGTAGGAAGGTTAATCTTCATGGTCGACTTGTCTGGATTTAGACGATCT
>PVHP010043359.1:0-14589 GCA_004024765.1 Zapus hudsonius
AACCCTGCACAGGTTTCCAGGACACAGGCAGGCAGAATGCAGCAGGCCTCTCATGCAAACTGCTTCTGGCACAGTCCTGACCAAGTTCTTTCTCACCCTCGTAAGCCAAACCTCACAGTCCATAGTTCTCACTACATTCAGGTCTTTAACTCTGACCATCACGCTGTACTCACAACACTGCAAGGCATCTCTTAGGCCGAGATTTCAAGTCCTTCCACATTCCTCCTGTAGATCATTTCCAGAAGACCAAAGCCACGGAATCAGGGTTCTAGCAGCAACAGATGACCCCACGTCAATTGGTATTCCCATTTCCTTCCTCCCTGTCCCCAGTCCACTGGGTATCCTCCTCGGTGGGCATGCTGGATCAATTCATAGGGTAGGAGGTTATGAATAGCACAGGAGGCAGCCAGGTTCCCCCCTTCTTTGTGTGTTGTTGCTGAGGGGGGGAATTGTCTCTGAATAATCTCCCCCACCATGGCTCTTAAATTCTTTCTGCCCCCTCTTCTGCTCCGTTCCCTGAGTCATGGTGGGTGAGTTTTAAGGCTGCTTTATTGTTGATGTCTTAGTGGTCTCTGTACTTCTGCTTTAGGTCTTGTTGGAAATCGTTGGTGTCTGTCACGCTGACTTATCCTGGGTTGACTGATTAGCTGTGTTGATAGATCTCATGCTTATCTCCCCCCCCCCTCTCTCTCAAGGATTTCATTTAGGGCTACATGATAGGCCTGGGGTAGAAACCCGTGTTTTTATAAAAGTTTTTTGTATTCACCATAAAGCTTAAGGTCACTCAGGCCAACATGTTTATTATTTTTTGTTTTTGGTTTTCCCTTTTTTTTTTTTTTTTTTTTTTTTTGAGGTAGGGTCTCACTCTAGCCTGGGTTGACCTGGAAGTCACTATGTAGTCTCAAGATGGCCTTGAATTCACAGAGATCCTTCTCCCTCTGCCTCCTGAGTGCTGAGATTAAAGATCTGTGCCACCATGTCCAGTTAACAGGTTCATTTTAAAGAGAAACAAACTGAGGCTCAGATTTAATACTTCCATCTGTATAGCAGCTCTCACTCCTCTCCCAGCTTTGCTCAATTGTGGTAACTCATTAAATTTTTTTAAATTCAAATTACTTTTGCTGTTCCAATTACTTCTGACTAGAAACAGCCCACCCAAACATTATTACTACAGATCCAGGACAGACACTTGTGTCACAGAAAGGCCCATTGGAAATTATTGCTCAAGAAAACATTTTCTGATTACTCACCTTCACTTCCTGAATTAGAATGATTTTGTACTGACCTTGGTCTCAACTCTGCAGTGTCTTAACAGTATGGCCTCTGGATAAGTCACGTAACCTGCTAAGCTGGTTTGCTCCTCTTTAATATCTGAATAATTCCTTTCCTATTTGCCTTAAATGTTCTTGTGAGGCTGAACTAAAAATGAAGCCATGCAAATATAAAGGACTATTATTCCTGGAGGCCCTTTTCATAGCTTTAATTTTTTTAGTGGCTGCCAGGAAAAGTATTGAAATGTTTGCACTTAAAAGTGGGATAAATATGGTAATCTTCCTCAAATACTGTGGTGGTTTGAGTCAGGTGTCCTGTATAAACTCAGGTGTTCTGAATGCTTACCTCAGCACTGGTGACAATTCGGGAGGAGGAGCCTTGCTGGAGGAGGTGTTTCACTGGGAGTGGGCCTTGAGGGTTACTAGTTTGCCAATATTAGTGAGCTCATTCTCCTGCTGAAGTTTCTACTTGCTCTGGCACAGGTGCTGTCCAGCAAAGCTTCCCCTCAAGACCGTAAGCCAAAATAAACAACTTTCCTCTCAGCAGCTGCTATTGGTCGTGGATTTTGTCCTAACAACGAGAAGGCAACTTCAACAAACACTGAAGCCAGTTAGGCCTCTCACTTTGACCATCATAGTTTGTTGTAGGCCAGGTGACTGGGATTATTTATATTCTGCAAACCATCTCCTCATGAAGTAGGTAATGACTGTAGGGTGTGTAACTATAGAAAATATATCAGTAGTTGTTTATCCAGGAAGAAAACTATTATGCCTCATATTTACCAATTATAATTGTAGAAATAATAGCTAACAATTACCAAATGTAGCTAACAATTTTGCTAAGTGTTTCATAGGTATTATCTCACTGTATTTTCATGATGAATATATGGAGCAACTACTATTTTTAGCATTTCACATATCAGAAAACATATAGTCTGAAAACATTTGCCTAAGGTACAAAAAAGAGAAGGGGGATTTGCCAGATTCCTTTTTGACATTAAAAACTTTTGTTGTTGTTTTGTTTTGTTTTGTTTTTAGCCCAGCTTGACCTAGAACTCACTATGTAGTCTTGGGGTAGCCTCAAACTCATGGTGATCCTCCTACCTCTGCCTCCCAAGTGCTGTGCCTAAAGTCATGCACCATCATGCCAGGCTCAACTTTTTATCTCAATACAATTGCATTTGTGAATGTATACAACTCATAAATATATGCACACTGAATAATGCCATAAGACTTGCAGCCACAAAATAGAATATTCAGAACCCTGAAGTGACTTACTGCCCATTTTTCCCCTTGTACCTTGACTTGTAATACTAGAAATTATTTTTGACCATTTTTTAATCTTAAGTAATTGGAATCATGTTATATGTGCCTTGATTCTTTTATATTACTAAGATGCATTCATGTTATTGGATTTGTTTGTGGTTTGTTCAGTCTGTTACTGTCTACAATTTCATTTGTGGATGTGCCATTTACTATTTATTTACTTATGTTTTGCTGATGATCCGATGAGCATCTGGTTCTACTTAAGGCTTTATATTCATTTCCTGGGACTTCCACAACAAAATGTCACAAATTTAATTGCTTTTAAAAAAAAGCAGAAACTTGCAGGCTGAAGAGATGGCTCAGCAGTTAAAGGAACTTGCTTGCAAAGCCTGATGGTCTGGGATTGATTCCCCAATACCCACTTAAAGCCAGATGCACAAAGAGGTACATGTACCTGGAGTTCATTTGCAGTTGCAAGAGGCCCTAGTGCACCCATTCTCTCTCTCTCTCTCTCTCTCTCTCTCTCTCTCTCTCTCTCTCTCTCTCTCTCTCTCACACACACACACACACACACACACACACACACTTCTCCCTTTTTCTTCCCCCCTCTTTCATTCCTGCTGCTGTGACAAGATGTGATGTCTTGCCTGCCTTCTCAGCCATGGTGAAACTTGCCCTCAAAACTGTAAGCCTAAAGAAAGTCTCACCTCCCATAAACTGCTTCTAGTCTGGTGTTTTGTCCCAGCAAGGAAAAGGTAGCTGCTGTAATGTGTGAGAATGACAGCTGAGCCACAGCTTCAGAAACACTTTGGTTTTATCTTTTTTTTTTTTTTTAACTTAAGCCATTCTTATGAGACTATACTTGTAGCTCATGATTTTTAAAAATAATAAAGTTGAACTCCCTTTTAGATGCTTCTGGGCCATCTGGAGATGGTCATTGTTGATCTGTTTGTTTGCCTGCTTTCCGTAGAATTATCTGCTTTTTTTTCCTCAGATGTACACCTCACTTTTTTTTGGAAATGCAACTTTTGTTGGTGAAAGCTTTGGAAATCAAGATATATATTGACACTGTTTTATTCTTGGCATTAGGAACCAGACTCAGCAGGTGGACATTTGTTGTTGACTTACCTCATTTTCTGTCATCTTTTCTCGTGTGGTTTAAAATGCCCATGAATGGAAAAGAAAATCACCCTACAGAGCAGGGACAGGAAGAATGAATAGGTACAGAACCATATAGCAACAGATGATCTACTTGAAGAGCTGTGTTTGCTGGGTGTGGTGGCTCATGCCTATAATCTCAGCACTGAGGAGGCAGATAATCATGAGTTCATAGCCTGGTTTACATAGTGAGTTCAGGACAGCCTGGACTACAGAGTGAGACTCTGTCTCAAAAAATAAAATTAAAAAGGTTGTTGACTGGGCATTTTGACACACATCTTTAATCCCAGCATTGGGGAGCCAGAGGTAGGAGAATTGCTGTGAGTTCAAGGCCACCCTGAGATTTCATAGTGAATTCCATCAGCCTGGGCTAGAGAGAGACCATACCTTCAAAAAGAAAAAAAAAAAGATTAAAGAGTTGCTGTCCTTTCGTCTGGCCTTCTGTTACAGAAATAAAGGGTATGTTTGTCTCCATGACAAACCATGAGCATCAAGACCCTGTCTATTGCATTTGTAACTCTCTATCTGTGCTCACCTCTCTTCTTTACCATATTTGGGTGGGGAGATTGCTCTGACTGCTCTCAGCACCTACCACGAGTCCTGCACAGAGAGGTCCATATGTAAATCTGTTAACTACTGCTTTTTACTGTCAATTTTTCTCTCTTCTAACTTTATATATTTTTTAAAATATTTTATTTATTCATTTTTAAGCAGAGAGATACAAAGAGAGAAAGAGAGAGAGAGAGAGAGAGAGAGAGAGAGAGAGAGAGAGCGCACCAGGGCCACCACCTTGTGGGTCTGGCTTTTATGGGTACTGGACTGGGGAAGTGAACCCGGGGCCTTAGGCACTGGAGGCAAGTGCTTTAACAGCTGAGCCATCTCTCCAGCCCCTAAATTTATATATTTTTTGCAAGCAGAAAGAGATAGGAGACAGGCAGAGAGAATGGGCACACCCAGGACCTCCAGCTGCTGCAAACAGACTCCAGATACACCTGTAACTTTGTGCATCTGGCTCTACATAGGTACTGGGGAATTGAATGTAGGTTAAGTTTTGCAGGCAAGTCCCTTAACCGCTGAGCCATGTCTCCAGTCCAGTTTGGCTCTTTTAATTGGCTAGTGAAGATGGGTTGCTGAACCTGGTTAATGGGGGGTGGTAATTAGGGTTCAGCCTCTAACCTTTATAACTCCAGTAACATCTTTCCATTTTCATTGATTATTACAGATAATTTCTTATGATCATCAGCCAAGGTTTGGTTCTATAATGGAATAAATGCAAGTAAAGTTTTCTTGGGTGCCTTTGTGTTGTAATAAAATATAATTGCTGCACAATTTGTCATTGTAACCATTTTAAGTATACAACTCACTGGCATTAAGTACAGTCACACTGTTTGGTCACCACCATCACCATCCAACTCTAGAAATTCTTTAAAGTTTTTGTTTATTTGCAGTTCCAGGCTGGCCATGAACTCACAGCAATCCTCCTATCTCTGCCTCCTGACTGCTGGGATGAAAGGTGTATGCCACCATACACAGCTTTATTCCTTTTTGCAGGACTACGTATGCAGATTATTTATTCAGTAATCCAAACTTCCTGTTTACAGTCATTCATGGACAGACTCATTCAGTCATTTAGTCATTCAGGGTTGTTTCCACCTGAGTTTTTGTAATTTTCACAACTATTGCCCCTGGCAACACTGAATTTTAAAGATGGCTCTGTGGTTTACATGTCAGCTGACCCTGACAAGATGAATATTCTCTGTATCTTAATTTCATCATTAGCAATAGAAAAGAAAATAGCTAGCTTACTGGATATCTAGTATAGAGTCTGTCGTATGGTCATTATCAGCTGACAGCTAAAGACGATTCCTATTAAGAGAGTATTTGGGCAGAAGTACCCTGTCGTAGACAGTTTTACAGTGCTGGAATTAGCATTCAACCAAACATGGTTTGATGGGAGGAAGGAATTTATTTCAAGCTTATAGATCCAGGGGAAGTTCTATTATGGCAGAAGAAGCTGGTTCTTTCCAATAGATATAAACAGAGAGAAACAATGAAGCAGCATGCAAACACCAGAAGGAAGCAAGCAGGAACCAGCAGCAGGTAGGACACTCAGAGCTCAAACCTTCTGCATACCTTTGGACTGGAATTCAGATCTGCTCCCCCAAACACATCCTTGGACTGGACCCCAAGATCTGCTTCCAGTGACACCTCTTCCAGCCAGGTGCCTGAAGACCCAAGTTACAAGCTTTAATAAAATACCTGAGTCTATGGGGGCATACTTTCAAACTATCACATACCCTGAGGAGGTGGATGGTGTTGACCCAGAGGCAATTTGTTATTGTTAGAAAAATATCAGTTGTAGGGGTGAGATACCTTCCAGTGAGTTGTTAGCCAGGGAGATCCCCAGTGTCACCAAAATATTACAGGCTGTTACCAAGGCTCTTGTTTGCCCACTAGAACTTGATGGTAAGACCCTCTTGCTAATGGCTATTCTAATGCCTGGGCTTCGGGTCACTGAGAAGTCAAGCCAGAGTTGAGCTGGACGCCTCCTCCCTTTGACTAGCTGTCAGGATGCTGCAAAGATGCATCCTGTTAGGGAAGAAGAGTCAACAGTCTTTGCCAGCGGACCTGCAGGCTCTACAGCTAGCCAGCCAGGCCAAATGTACCAACTGGCACAATGGTAGAATGTCTGTTACAGGGAAAACAAACTACTCTCTGGATTTGAGGCTCCGTCCATGGAAAAGAATTCAAGCGTGGTACTGAAATCCTAATGGAAAGCCTATGGCTTAGAAGGTCATGAGCCCTAAGAGGAAACTACTAGTGTTATATGGATATATTATGCCCACCAAACTGCCCTCTAAGTACTTATGTTTATGCCCATATATTATATTAATGCTACTCTCACTTTTGGTTAGAGAAGCTTCTCTTTTCAGACGGTGGTGACCACTGGAGAGTGATTCAAAACTCACCAAAAAAAAAAAAAAAAAAAACAAAAAAAAACCTCACCAAAGTGCTGAGTGACAGGATTAAATGAGATCTCTCTATCACACCCTCCAAGGCTCAGGGACCCCATTGCAGAAAGATTGTAAGAACCAAAGAAAGGGGAGGAGTACTTACAACATTGTCTTCCAGGCACAAAGTGACCTCACAGTGACCGATTCTACCTATATAAGACCTGCATAATAGAAGGGAAAAAATGATGACATCAAAATAGAAAAGAAACTAGTTGGAAAGAAGAAGAGATTCAATGGAGAGGAGATTTAGGAGGGGGAAAGAAGGATAGCAGGAGGGAATTATGATCACCATATGTTGTTTATATTTATGGAAGTTGTCAATAAAATAAGTTTAAAACACCTCCTGTGGCCAGTTGTGGTGGCATAAGCCCTTAATCCATGCACTTGGAAGACGGAGGTAGGAGGATCATGGGGAGTTTGAGTTCCAAATCAGCTTGGAGCTAGTGAGACCCTGCCTCAAAACAACAACAGAAAAACAAAATTCCTGTTAATAGCAGACTATTCAAGAATTTGTTTCTGGAGATGGAAAATGGCCCAGATGTTAAAGGAGCTTACTGCAAAGCTGGCCCAGGTTTGCTTCCCCAGTACCCACATAAAGGTAGGTAGATATACAAAGTGGCACATACATCTGGAGTTGTTTGCAGAGGCAGGAGGTCCTGGTGTGCCCATTTCTCTCTCTCTCTCTCTCTCTCTCTCTCTCTCTCTCTCTCTCTCTCTCTCTCTCTCTCTCCTTATAAATGAATAAATATTTTCTTTAAAAAATATTTCATCCATACTTCTTGGAAACATCCAGAGTAATATATACAATATGTCTCTTGCTTTGTGAAAAGTCATCTTAGGTCAAATGTATATGGCATATCCCAAAGATATTTTTGGCTTCTGAACTACTAAAATCATTGAAGTAAGACAAGGAAAAATTTATGAAACATGTACTTTTTCTTCCACCCACAATCTATTTGCCAACCACAGAGAGGTGAAAATATCAATTCAAAAGTCTTTTATGGAGTGCCAATAATTTGCCTCTTTGGAGAAAAATGTTTTCCTTTGTCTAGCAAATAACAGCATATCTCTAAGGAATATGGACTTACAAATAAAAACATCTTCCGATTCACCTGAAACTAACCAAATTCTCAGGATGAGCATCTGGGAAAATAAATGGCCAAATTTCTCAGAAGAATGTTGAATGAACTTTTAAAACAAAGGTTAGGGGCTGGATAGATGGCTCAGCAGTTAAGGTGCCTGCCTGCAAAGCCTAATGACCCAGGTTCGATTCCCCAGTACTCACATAAAGCCTGATGCACAAAGTGTCACATGTGTCTGGAGTTCGTTTGCAGCTGCTGGAGGCCCTGGCACACCTATATTCTATCTCTATCTCTGTTTCTCTCGGTCTCTTTGTGATAAATATTTTTTTTTTTAAAGTTTGGTAGCCGGGCGTGGTGGCGCACACCTTTAATCCCAGCACTCGGGAGGCAGAGGTAGGAGAATTGCCATGAGTTCAAGGCCACCCTGAGACTACATAGTGAATTTCAGGTCAGCCTGGGCTACAGCAAGACCCTACCTCGAAAAACAACAAAAAAAAAGTTTAGAATGCCTGTAATGTAAAATATTAATATGAGCCAAAAGAATTTTTAATATGCGTTATATTAATAATGGCTAGAATTTATAATAAACATCTTTCTGACTAAAGACATTTTAAAATTGTTAGAAGTAGGGCTGGAGAGATGGTTCAGTGATTAAGGTACTTGTCTCCAGAGCCAGATGCACAAAGTGGTACATTTATCTGGAGTTTGTTTGCAATGGCTAGAGGCCCTGGTGCTCTCATATTCTCTCTCTCTCTCTCTCTCTCTCTCTCTCTCTCTCTCTCTCTCTCTCTCTCTCTCTCTCTCTCTCTCTCTCTCTCTCTCTCTCTCTCTCTTTCTCTCTCTCTCTGCTTACAAATAAATAGATAAAATATTTTTTAAATGTTAGACAAAGGATGGATTTCCTTCTGGTCTCTTTGTTTAAACATAGCTTTGAGGGGGATAGCTAACCATACATATTTTTAATCTTTTTTTGTTTTTGTTTTAGAGGTAGAATCTTGCTCTAGCCCAGGCTGACCTGGAATTCACTATGTAGCCTCAGAATGGCCTCAGACTCACATCAATCCTCCTACCTTTGCCTCTAGTGTGATTTTCAATTTTTAATAAATTTTTGAGTCACATCTCACTCTGTAGCCCAAGCTGGCTTTGAACTACCAATCATCCAGCCTCAATCTCCCAAGTACCAGGATTACAGGCATGATGCCTGGCTTAATTTTTTAATCTTTTTTTTTAACGTTTATTTATTTATTTGCAAGGGGAGAGAGCACTACAAGAGAGAGAATGGGTGTGCCAGAGCCTGTTGCCGCTGCAAACTCCAGATGCATGCACCACTTTGTGCATCTGGCTTTTCAATACAACTGGAGAATTGAACCCAGGCTGTCAGGCTTTATATGGAAGTACCTTTTACTGCTGAGTCATCGTACCAGCCCTCAATTATTTTCTCATCTTTTCTTTCTTTCTTTCTTTTTTTTTTTTTTTTTTTTTTTTTTTTTTTTTTTTTTTTTTTTTTTTTTTTTTTTTTTTTTTTTTTTTTTTTTTTTTTTTTTTTTTTTTTTTTTTTGTTAGACAGGGTCTTATGTAGTTCAGGCTGATCTCAAACTCACTGTGTAGCTGAGGAAGGCTACTTGCCTCCACACCTTGAGTGCAGCAATAACAGGCTCCCACCACCATGCCTGGAGCTATGCAGTGGTGCTGATTGATTCAGGGCTTCCTACATGCTAGGCAGACAGTCTACCAACTGAACTACATCTCCAGCCTCATTTTAATTTTTTAAATATTTTATTTATTCAAAAAATATTTTATTCATTTTCAAGCAGATAGAGAGAGAGGGGGTACCAGGGCCACCACCTTTTGGGTCTGGTATATGTGGGTACTGGGGAATTGAGCCAGGGGCCTTAGGCACTAGAGGCAGGTGCCTTAACCACTGAGCAATCTCTCCAGCCCTCCAGCCTCATTTAAAAAAAAATTTCTATTCCTTTTGTTTTTCATATAACCTTGTAAGGCAATATCCTTTGTAGGATTTTTCCAAAGTGATGAAAACTTTTAGGACCATGCTTTTAAAAATAGTCTCTCTTAATCCTCTCGTAGGTAAATTATTTCAAGAGAGAGTGTACAAAGCAAATATAATAGATTTGAACCAAATTGCTGGGTTGAAATCTGAAGCTTAACTCCCCACAATCCTAAATTATAGCAAAAATCCTAAATAAGTTGCTATCTCTCTATTCTCTTTTTATTGATTGATTGATTTGCAAGCAGAGAGAGATAGAAGAGACAGAAAGAGAGAATATATGTGCCAGGGGCCACTAGCAACTGCAAAGGAACTCCAGATGCATGTACCCCTTTGTGCATCTGGCTTTACATAGGCACTGGGGAATTGAACCCGGGTCCTTAGGCCTTGCAGGCAAGCCCTTTCACCACTGAGCAATCTCTACAGCCTTCTATTCTGTTTCTTAATTGAAAATATGGATATATTAGCAATGTAACTACCTGATAGCATTGGTATAAGGGTTGAATATACTAATACATACCAAATACAACAGTGCCTCACATTTAAGAAGCATCCTATATATATGTTATCATTCAGTCGCTATTAAAATCATTTATATGGTACTCTAAATAGTGAAGTGATCAAACAAGATAGATGTGGAGGCTAGGGAATGGCTCAGCAGTTACTAGCACTTACTGTGCATGTGTGAGGGCCTGAAGAGGCCCGAGAGACCAATCAAGTTTGATCCCTAGAACCCACATAAACAGCTGGGCATGGCCATGTGCGTTTGTAACCCTGCTGCCTTAGAGGAGTAGAGATCTGAGACATGCCAACAGCTTCCCCCTCCCTCCCCCAAAAGGCAAGCTTTGGGATTAGTAAGAGACTCTAGCTCAGTAAGAACTAGTGGAAGAGTGAATGCGCTCCAACACTGATGAGCACACTGGGCTCCTCAAGGGCACATATATGTACATACACCCCCACACACACGCACCCAAACCCACTACATACAGATCACATTATACACACACAAGCAAAAAAAAAAAAAAGACCCAAGATATAACTATCTACATATGTTGAATCTCTAACTGCCATTTGATGATATTTGAAGAGAGGGTCTTAGATTGAGGTCATTAAGGAAAAATGAGATTTGAATAGTAGAGACCTAATGTGATATGCTTGGTGTTTTTATAAGAAGAGTGAATCTCAGGTCAGTCTTGGCTACAGTAACACCCTGCCTCAAATAAATAGATACATAGATGATAAATGATGATGATAGATAGATAAAAAAAAGGTTTGAATCCATTACTCAGTTTCAACAAATATCAATTCTTTTTAATCTACAACCTTGGCTCCCACACTCCAGTAGATTATTTTGAAGCAAATCTCAAATAAAATATCACTTTTCTGTAAATACGCTAGTATGTGTTGTATATTGACTATTTGTGTCCTCCCAGAATGCACATGTCGAAATCCTAACCATACCTAATGTCATATAGTAGTATTAGGAGGTAAAACTTTGTGAAGGTAATTAGCTCATGTGGGTGGGGCCACTATAAATGATATCAATGCCATTATAAAAGGGGCTGTAAAGAGCTAGCTTGTTCATTCTTTTCCACCATGTGAAGATGTAATAAGAAGTCAGCAATGTAGAATGATGAAGAACAAGCGCCTCACCAGAACACAAGCCATCTCAGTACTTGGTTTGGAGCTTCTAGTCCTCAGAACTGTGAGGAAGAAAAACTCTGTTCTTTACAATATCCAGTCTATAATACTCTGTATTGAACTAAAACTAAGATACTAAAACATTATCACTGATAAATAAGAACCTTCTTAAAATATAATGAAGATATCCATTATCATGGCCTGAAAAATAAAACCCTGCTGGAACTTCTTTATATTGTCAAGCACATAGTCATTAAAAATGTCTTTTCAAAATAAGCAAAACCCACTTAGTTTTTCAGACTTTAACCCAAATTTTAAAATTTGGGTTAAAGTCTGAAATTTTAGTCAAAATTAAAGTCAAATTTTAGGTTTGAAAGTAAAGCAAATGTCAACATTTTTAAAATTTGTGTTTGTTTATTTACAAGCAGAGAGAGAGAGAGAAAATTTGCACATGGGAACCTCTAGCCTCTGCAAACAAACTCCAGATTCATGTGACACTTTGTGCATCTGGCTTTATGTAGGCTTTGCTGAAGTTCCTTAACTGCTGAGCCATCTCTCCAGCCTAAATGTCAACATTTTAGTAATCTAAGGACAACTATTTCAGAAATGCTTCAGATTAACAAGAAATGAGAGGGTGGCCCTACCCTATGGACAGATCCGGTATGCACACTGAGGAAGGACCCCAGTGGGTAGGGGACAGAAAGGAGGGAAAAGGGAACACCTTCACAAGATTTGCTCATACAATGCATATACTTATTCATAATAAAGATACTGAAAAAAAAAGAAATGAGAGGGTGTAAAAATGGTTCACAGTTAAAGACACTTACTGGCAAAGAATACTGGCCTGGGTTTGATTCCCCGGTACATACATAAAGCCAGATGCACCAAGTGTACATACATTGGAGTTCAGAAGCATCAAGAGGCCCTGGCTTCCCTATTTTCTCTCTTTCTTCCTCTTTCTCCCTCTCTGTCCATAAATAAATAAATAAATATTTTTTAAAAAGGAATGACAGAGCAATGTATTTTATCTATTATTTTCTAACAACCCCAAAATTTCTTTCAAAACAAACTCTAAAATATCAATAGAAGCAATAATACTTTCATACAGCTTTATTTTTGTTTATTTATTTATTTGGGAGAGAGACAAAGAGATAGAAAGAGAGAGGGGGGAGAAAAAGAAAGAGTATAGGTGCACCAGTGCCTCTTGCCCCTGCAAACAAACTCCAGATGCATATATCACTTTGTGCATCTGGCCTTATGTGGGTACTGGGGAATTGAACCCAGACTGTCAAGCTTTGTAAACAAGAGCCATTAACTGCTTAGCCATCTCTCCAGCCCTCATATGGCTTTAATCAATAAGACATGTAATTGTAGTGAAAAAGCAAAATAAATCTAGCGATTTATTAGTATGGCTACTATAAAAACAAAACAAAACAAAATCAAACCAAAAATAACAAATGTCAGCCAGGAGTTGAATAAATTGGATCTCTGTGTGCTCCTGCTGGGACTAGAAAGTGGAACAGCTCGTTGTGGAAAACAGTATACAGCTTCTCAAAAATTAAAAATAGAATGTTCACATGATCCAATCCTGAGTACATGCCCAAAGGAAGTGAAAGCAGAACCTACGCCTGTGTTCAAGACAGCATAAGTGAATATAGACATATGTATTATGTACATGTATGTTATTCATGTACATATATTATCTGTACAGATACATAATGCAATTTTACTCAGTCTAAAAAAAATTCTGTCACATGCTACAGCATGGACAAACACTGAGCACAGATGCTGAGTAAAATCAGCCACACACACAAAGACAAGTAGTGCAAGACTGCATTTCTATGAGGGGCAGTAGTCAAAGTTACAGAGACAGCAGCATGACCGGAATGGCAGGGAGAGAGGGAGGGAGTCATGGTTAGGACTTTGCAAGGTGAAGAGTTCTAGAGAAGGATGGTGATGATGGTTATACAACAATACAAGTGTAACACCACTGAACTCTGCACTTACAATGGTAAATTGTATGGTATGTAATTTTGCCCCAATAGAAAACATTGGAGGGGAATAAGTATTATCCTATTTGCAACAGAAAGTAAGCCTTTTGTGTAAAGAATAAGACAAAATAGGTTACTAAGATTTATTAGATGTGGCTATCGTGGTGTCTCACACCTTTAATCCCATCACTTAGGGGGCAAAGATCATAGGATTGCTGTGAGTTTGAGGACAGCCTGCGACTGCACAGTGAGTTCCAGGTCAGCCCTAGTCTACTGTGAGACCCTACCTTGAAAAACAAACAAACCAACAAAAACCCCCAAAGATTTAGTGTATTTGTTTGCGAATGCACAGGTAATCCCAGCATATTTGGAAAAATAATGTTCTTGCGTCATTTTTCCATGGAGATTTTATCACTTCTAATTAATGAGGAGAAAGTGATTGAGAGTAAAACTGTGAAAACATGAAAGGTTGAGGATAAATATCTGTACCCATGGAAGAGAATAAACTGACTCAGGCCAGAAGTACTCACAGATGAAGTGGAGAGCAATGGATTGTGAAACTTTTGACCTACTTAGCACAGAGGTTTAGCAACAAGGATGAATCACTCAGGGGATTGGTTGGATTTACTATATGCATCGGGAAAGAGAAAGAAAGAAAATACCAAGAAGCCAAGAGAACTAAACCAAACCAAAGCAGGAAACAGCTGAATTCAGACTGTTTCATAAAGTACGTATATAAATCTGAGTTAAATTTTATTTTTAAAAATATTTTTATTTACATATCTGAGAGAAAAACAGAGTATGTGTATGGTCTGCCAGGACATCTTGCCACTGCAAATGAGCTCCAGGCACATGCACCACTTTGTGTCTGGCTTTACATAGGTGTTGAGGAATTGAACCCAGACCTTCAGTCTTTGCAAGCAAGTGCCTTTAACCACTGAGCCATCTCTCCAGTCCCCAGTTGTTGAGGTCAGCTTTCTAGTTGCTGCGCAGAAAGAACCCAAACAAAAGCGGCTTGTAGAGGAATGGGTTTATTTGGCTTACGGACTCGAGGGGAGACTCCATCCTGGCAGGGAGAACGATGGCATGAGCAGAGGGCTGGACATCACCTCTGCCACAGCACTGCAAACAGCGGCAGGAAGGTGTGCCAAATACTGGCAA
>PVHP010043360.1:0-14584 GCA_004024765.1 Zapus hudsonius
GAGGCATGGCCAGGAGAACCTGGCTGAATACTAGGCTATCCATGGTCCCCTGTCACAAGGACTGATCCAGACGACCCATGGAGGAGGTTATCCAGTGGAGGGGGGAGGGGAGGGCAGTGGGGAATTGGGGATAACAACTCATTGTTTGCCCACTAAATGTTGTAACTCATTATGGACAATAAATTATTTAAAAAAAAAAGAAAGAAAATAAATGCTAAATTTCAGTTAGAATTTAGCAAAGAAATACAATATATCAGAGGAATCTGATGTTCATTGACCGTAATCATTGAAAAAATGGAGCTTATATTTGTGTAACTTAAAATTTAATTTTCATTTCTCTGGTAGTTGATTTTTTTCAGTTTTACAAAAATCTCAGTCTATGGCACACTCCCAATTTTAAAACAAAACTGTCCTCTTACCACACCTAATTTTAATCCTATTTAATGATGGCTATTTCTGAATGAGCCATGAAATATTCAGAAAATGTTTGGGGGCAAAGAACATAAATTTATGATCTGTGTATATGACAGCCACTTATCTTTGTGACTTCATAAAGGACATGCACGTGGACAATCAACACGGAACCACCTGATCTCTGAAAAGCTTACTTCCTTGTCTTCATCTTTTCTCATCTTAACAATCACCATGAAAACCTTGTCAGGAGTCAGAGAGTCTGCAGCCCAGCCACTGGGCACACCAGAAACCTTTGGCATCATGGCACCAAAGAATTCAGAGCTCCAAGGACTGTCTCCTTAGAAACTTCAGAAAATAGCATGTAGCCTACCTAAACATGTGGGTCAGCACAATGTCCCCCAAGGAGAGTGTGGTCCTTGTCCACTCTCACAGTGTGAGAGGGTTTTTCTCCACAATGGTCCATTTGGCCATTGCCCTCGTTCACCCCTTAAGGGGACCACCCCCCCTTCACCATCTAATAAACGTCTATCTTCTACACTAAGTGAGCTGAGTGTCCCAGCTTCCATCTCTCTCAAATACACACTCAACATCGCTAATCACACTCAAACATCCCATTTTCACCCTGTGCCTAACACAATGATCTCTCACAGTCTCTGAAGCCTACAAACTTTAAACTGTACCTCTTTGTTGCAGCTGCGTGGTTGTTGGTTTTTTTTGGGGGGGTCTGTCTCCCCACACATAAGTCTTTCACATCACAATCCACCTGGAGGAAAAGAAAAGTAGTTGGAGTGAGAGCAATTTCTATGTCCAGAAATGTTTAGAGGAAGGGGAGAGTAGAAACAAAGCCCAGAGGACGTTGCTGCATTTCCTTCTCTTGTGAAATATCTACATTTCGGGCTAAAGAGATGGCTTAGCGGTTAAGGTGTTTGCCTGCATTGCAGAAGGACCTGAGTTCGATTCTCCAGTGCCCATGTAAAGCCAGATGCACAAGAGGGCCCATGTGTCTGGAGTTCATTTGTAGTGGCTGGAGGCTCTAGCAAGCCCATTCTCTCTGTCTCTCTTTGTCTGCTTCTCTCTCTCTTAAACAAATAAATAAAATGTTTTAAAAAAAAAGAAATATCTACATTTCAGCCACTGGACTTTTGAGTGTACCTTCACCTGTCCAGAGAGAGAGAGCACACAGGCACAGGGGTCAAGGGAGAGTCATTGGCAATAGCACAAACCTACTGTTCACACGTTAGTAATAAAACTTTACATCCATATGACACTCTGCAGCATGTAGAATACTTAATCTCCATCATGACTGGAGACAAGGCAAATACCCCAATCCCCTCGGAATGAGGAAACCAGCAAAGAAAAATGTTATGCTAAAGGTCAAGCAGAGCCAGAGCTGAGCTCATACAGACTTCATTTTAATCCAGTAATCCAATATTCATAGACTCTGAACTCTTGGTAAACCTTGAAAAGTACAAATTAAAAGTTTGTTCTTTTAGTCAACAAATTCCCTCAAATCCTGTCAGTTATCCGGTTGTATCCCCACCTCCTTCCCTTTAAGCTCAGACCTTTTTTGAAACTTCCATCACTTCCTGTATGGCTCTCTTCCTCCTGCTGAAAGGACCCCTACACAGTTCACTTCTGCCAGGGGAGCTCAATATTACCCCAACTCTATGACCAAAGCTAACTGGATTAGCACTAGGTAGATAATTCAACTTGTCAATTGGATTCTCCTCCCAGAAATTCTGATTTAAGATACAGAATCATAATTATGTTGTGCTAGGAGCTAAGTCTATGGGACCATGTCATGTTATTGAGAGCCTGAGATAAAAGACTTTCAATAAATATTTGTTATCCCAAACTAAAAATGGAATGAATACATAGAGGATAGCAGGAAGCGGGACATTCAAATCTGCTATGGTTTGGTTGCAGCTTGTCCGCTAAGGGTTCTTACATTGGAGGCTTGGTCCCTAACCTGATGTTAGGAAGCCATGAAAGCCTTCAAGAGGTAGAGGCTAGGGCTGGAGACATGGTTCAGAGGCTCTGGGAGGGAAGAGGATTGACTGCATATCATGGCTGATGGCAGAGCTCATGCAGGAGGGAAAATCACTGTAAGACAGAAATCGAAAGAAAGACCAAGGAGGTGGGCAATCTGGCTGTTTCATAACAGTCCTTTCTTTAGAACAATTAACCAGAGGTCCTGGAAGAACTGTATTACTCTTTTTCAAAGGCATACCTCCAGTGAGCCCCCCCCCCACTAGCCTCTACTTCTTTAAATTTTATTTGCAAGCAGAGAAACACACACAGAGGCATGCACAGCCACTGCAAACGAACTCAAACAAACTCCAGATGCAGGCACCACCTTGTGCATGGGTCCTGGCAAATTGAAATCAGGTTCTTCTGCTTTCCAGGTAAGTGCCTTAACCACTGAGCTATCTCTCCAGCCCATCAATCGATGTTTTGAATTATGAAAAAAGTGGCAGTAAATATAATTTATATGATATCTTTCAGCATAAAAATACTAAATTCTATAGCAAATTTCCTCTATGATGAGAATTTAGAAGTTATGCCTCCTCGTCTCACACTCGAGGGGAAAATGTGAAAAGACAAGGAAAATGACCTCAGTTCTCTGACAATGTCTAATAGCCGTGTGTGGGCCCTGCTCTGTTGTCTCTTACCTGGTCCACCCATGCCCTCTCCTCTCCCAGCTGCTCTCTGGGAAGCCCCCAACCTCACTGTCTCCGTCTGGGCTCCTGTAAACTCCCCTGTTAGCAAGATGAAGAGCACCAGTGCTACACCACCGACTTTCTTTTGTAAATTAAGTTTTATTTTATTTTTTATAAAAGGTCATGCTGTTATATTTCCTCTCCTCCATCCGCATTCCACGATGAGGTACCAAAGCCCCCAATCAGTCTCTGTGGAGGGGGATCATTCCATAGGGGATTCCTTCCTACCTACCCAGCTCTTAACAGTCCTTCCTCCCCTTCTTCCAAAATGTTTCCTGAACTTTGGCAGGCGTGTTAGAAATATGATTTAGAGTTGAATTCTCTAGCCTCTGGATTTGTTTTTTGATGAGATTTGAGTGACCACAGTGTCTGTCACCATTGTTCTGGAAACATCACTGACTTTCTACATTGCTAGAAATAGGGCATGGCTCATAACCACACAAGGTTCTACACCGCTTTCACCTTTGGTAAAGCCTCCTGCACTTCATTTCATGTTTGTGGACAAAATGAAATTTTACAACAGGTCCACAGCTTCCTCTAAAGGAGTCTCTACCCACAGGCACTGCTGAGGAAGGTGAGCTTATTTCTGTCCCTAGCTGAACCAGAGATGGGCGGCACCTAATCCAAAGACATACAATTGAGAGAGCTTGTGTGGCAGGTAGCCTATTCTGACTCTCTTTCTGAATGAAAGATGTGGAAATAATTAGAAGCAGGATTAATTAGTAATCAAAATAAAGAGGAAAAATATAGGAGCAGAAGCGTTGAGTGATAAAGGATACTTCACCTCCTCTTCACATATGGTATCATCTGCCAGCTTACCTTTGCAATCATGTATGTAGAGGCTCCATTTTCATTTCTGTTCTTGTATTTCCTGTTTCTGCTTCACTGTAACAAGCAAACTTAGACAAGATCCAAGTAGATCTGATCATTCCCTTTCCTGGTGTCAGATGTTTAGGTGGATAAGTAGATTCAGGAGTTCCTGACTTTGTCATTCCTTGACTATATAAGTTAGATCTTTCCTCCTCTGTCTCTCTGTTTCTCTTAATACCCCCTCTCCATCTCTCTCTCCTTCCCCCCCCCCTTTGAGCACTACATTTCCAAAGTATAGATCCCATATTGGATCAGTCAGTAATTGCATTGGTCCTCAAGTAATAGTGACCCAAACACTGTGTCTTAAAGACAGTATGTAATTGTCCTTTGTCACATAAGGAAAAGCCTGAAGAAGGCTATTGTCATTGCTGAGGTGCTTTTAGATACTCCAAAGTTTCAAGGTGAGAGCTTTAAGACTAGTCTTTTCCCTCATGTTTGGACACATCCCATAACATTAAAGTTTAAGTGCAGAAAGAAAGGTAACAAGGGCTTTGTAAGAAATCTTGCCTAATTTTTTTCTCATATCTCATCAGCTATTTCTATATGGAAGAAAGAAAGGAAATGCAGCTATTACTTTTAGTCGGGAATATTTACATGCCCAGTGAACATAAATGATAATGAAGATTAGAGAATTGATCTGGCATAGGCAGTTGGAATTATCATTCATGGACAGAATGACAGGTTGGGTGTGTGTGGACTTTGCTCGGGTCTTCTGGATGCTACAACCCGATGAGTAACAGCGCTGTGCCTTCTATTTTTGGCTTTAAGATAACACACTACACCCACATCACTGTTACATTTCTCATTTAAGAGGAATACTTGGAAGAGCATTTATTTGGGGTCCTAGGACTCTGTGTCATCTGAAAGCATTAACAACTTTTTTTAGTTTCTAGCAGAAGTTTGAATCTCATTGTGGTGGATGAGTCCACTGAATGACAATTACCTCTTATTGCCAAGAAGAAGAGATGGATTCCAAAGCAAGGTCCAGTGAGCAAGCCTTGGTCCAATTTCCATGGAGTGTGATTATTGCTGAAATTCTCTTTTTCAAGTAATTTTCAAATGTGAGTGTGCATCAGAATCCTTTCAGGGTTTGCAGAAAGCACAGGCAATGGGGCTTTGCCTTCAGGCTTTTCTGTTCTGGAAGTCTAAGCAGGTTTTAGGAATCTGTTCACACTATCTCCCATAATTAGTGAGAACTACTGGTGTAAGGTGTAATAAATTGGCATTACCAGAGGCTGTATAAATGAGTCTAACTTATAGCCAGAAAAAAATGCCTACTTAAAATGCCCTCCTTTGGATCCGACAGAAGTCCACAGGACTGGAAGAGAGGACAAAACTTAATGACAAACATCCTGTCCATCTGAGCCTTGCCTACAGTTTGGTGCCTACAGTTTTGTTACTAGGTCAAAACTCTCCACCCAATCCTCTCTTCTCTTCATTTGAGTGCTCTCCTCGATGGCTGGGTGGCAGTTTAATAAAGACTCTCCTTTTCGGTCTTCAGCACAGAAAGCAAGTTTGTGCTTGGACTCCAAAGGGAAGCCCCCACATTTTGAATCTCACCAAATTAACAATGTTTGTCTCATTTAACCTATACTGATCTCACTCTCCATTGGAAATTCTGTTTGTACTTTTCAGAAGGCAGGTAGAGCCATGGACAACCCAATTCTACCAATAGACATGGGATGATGGCTGACACCCAGGCAGGAGATGAACCACCTCTAACTCATCATCTAGGGCCCAAACGAAACCTTTAAGGAAGTGGCGAGATAAGCAAGAGAACTACCTCCACAGCAAGTCAGATAACCTATGAAAGGGTAATGGAGACAGACACCGAGGAGACCCAACATAGTCCAAAGCAGAAATCCAGAGACTCTTAAGATCTCAAGAGTAACACAGACCTAAAACTCACTCACCATGACTCAAGAAATTGAGGAATTAAGAGGGGGCAGAGGATTATAAGAGCCATTGTGGGGGACATATCCAGAGACATTGCCCCCCTTAACAACAACACACAAAGAAAAAACTGGCTACTTCCTGTATAATTTTTAAAACATTTTATTTATTTATTTATTTAAGATAGAGAGATAGAGAGGCAGATAGAGAAACAGAGAGAATAGGAGCACCAGGGCTTCCAGCCACTGC
The DNA here is from genome assembly GCA_004024765.1 of Zapus hudsonius. Taxonomy (NCBI): domain Eukaryota; kingdom Metazoa; phylum Chordata; class Mammalia; order Rodentia; family Dipodidae; genus Zapus; species Zapus hudsonius. The sequence goes on from PVHP010043360.1 coordinate 6,147, forward strand.
AAATGAATTCCAGATGCATACGCCCTCTTGTGCATCTGGCTCTACATGGGCACTGGGGAACTGAACTTGTGTCCTTCTGCATTGCAGGCAAATGCTCCAACCGCTAAGCCATCCCTTCAGCCCCTCCCTGTATAATTTATAACCCCCTAGGATCCAGCAGTCCCAGTGAGGAGGGCCCTCAGTGGGTTAGGGACAGGGAGGAGGGAAATGAGGGTACTATCACACGACTTGCTCATACAATGTATCTAATTATTAACAATAAATAAAATTTAAGAAAAAGTTTGTGCTTGGAATGAACTCATCTAGAATCAAGCAGGGCCTACCTACTATGTCCCTAAGAAAGAAAGGCTGGTCAAATCATTATCTTGGATTTCAACTGAATGGCCAAATAAAGGAACAAAAGCTTGTAGCAAAGAATGACTAATGTACGGTGTCTACTCTTAAAACATCGTTGTGTAAACAAACATACTTCCCCGTTATTCTTCTCATGGGAGAGGAATAATTGGAGAGCTACACTGGGGATACTTGAGACAACATACCACCTAAAAGTATTATCATCCTTCTTCAATTTCTAACAAAAATTTGAATATAGCACGTTGTGGTGGTGCATGTCTTACATCCCAGAACTTGGGAGACAGAGATAAGGAGGATTACTGTGCGTTTGAAGACAGCCTGGAACTACAGTGAGATCCATGTCAGTCTGGAGTGAGGCACTACCTCAAAAAACTAAATAATAATAATAATAAATTGACTCATTTATGGTGATGCTTTGACCATTTTAAGCAGCAAGGACTGGGACGTGAACCGAAGGCCATTCACCTGTCCATATTTAGACATCTACGGTAAAAATCATGCCTAGGAAAAAACAAATGCAAATGGAGAAAGACACCATTTCCAAGCTTAGTTCGCCATGAATATCTGCTTTGCCAGCTGCCAGGCTCCTTTGAAACCCATAAGCAAATCATACTCTTTTCCATGTTCACAGGTCCAGATGGGGATGCAAAACCAGATGTCATCTGGTTGCAGAACTGACAGCCTCTTGTTTGCATTCTTGATGCTGTACTGTGGCCCTCTGGGGAGGTTGTTGTATGGGAACACAAGAGGTAGAACCATCGGTCTTCCCCCCTCATCATGAGCTGTGTTGTGCATCCAAGAGGTATTCTAAACAACATACCTCTTGAGTTTTCTGCCATAGCTTTCTGTGTATCTGCTTTGGGATAGCTGGGAGAAATCTGGATTCTTTGCAAAGGAAAGGTCCTGGTTCAGAGGTCCTCTCTCCTTCTCTGCTGGGAGGCAGGCAACTGAGTCTCAGCTCAGTTAACAGAGAGGAGGCATCATGTTGACTCTGACTCCCATCTTAACTGTGTCCTATGAAGCCAAGATTGCATTCCTGTTCCTTTCCATCGTGGAGTTTGCAGTGGGGATCCTGGCCAATGCCTTCATTGTCTTGGTGAATGTTTGGGATGTGCTGAAGAGGCAGCCCCTGACCAACTGTGACCTTGTGCTCCTGTGTCTCAGCATCACCCGGCTTTTCCTGCACGGGCTGCTGTTTCTGGATGCTGTCCAGCTTGTCTGCTTCCAGAAGATGAAAGATCCTTTGAGCCATGATTACCAAACCATCCTCACGCTCTGGATGATCACGAACCAAGTGAGCCTCTGGCTGGCTGCCTGCCTCAGTCTCCTTTACTGCTCCAAGATCATCCGCTTCTCCCACACCTTCCTGCTCTGCTTGGCCAGCTGGATCTCCAGAAAGATCCGCCACATGCTCCTGGGTGCCATTCTTTTCTCCGGCATCTGCACTGTCCTCTGTTTGTGGGACTTCTTTAGTAGATCTCACTTCACGTTCACAGCTCTGTCACCCATGAACAATACAGAAGTCAGCTTGCATATATCAAAATTCAGTTTCTTTTATTCATTTCTCTTCTGCCATGTGGGGTCTATTCCCCCTTTTCTAACTTTTCTGGTTTCTTCTGGGGTGCTGATTTCCTCTCTGGGAAGTCACATGAGAACAATGAAATCCCAAATTAGAGATTCTCATGACCCCAGCCTGGAGGCCCACATCAGAGCCATCATCTTTCTGGTCTCCTTCTTCTTTTTCTTTGTGGTATCCTTCTGTGCAGCCTTCATCTCGGTGCCCTTACGGGTGCTGTGGCACAATAAGGGAGGGGTGATGGTTTGTATAGGGATGATGGCGGCTTGCCCCTCTGGACACGCAACCATCTTAATCTCAGGCAATGCCAAACTGAGGAGTGCAATAGGGACCATGATGCTCTGGGTGCAGAGAAAACGGAAGGTAAGAACAGGTAACAAGACAGCTCCCTGGACACTTTGATGGGAAGATACAATATAGACTTATAAATAAATCTCTTAATCTTCCATAATACTCTTCTAATTCCTTCATAAGACCTTCCTGCATCTTCTGTAAAACTAGCTGGAAACACTTCAACTTGATATCAATAGACTCATTAATAGAATGAAATCATTGTAACTGGAAGTGACCTCAACAAGTATGATAGTGTTGGCTCCTATGAATGGTTTGATAAAATGAGCAAAATAAAAATATTTTAAATAAATATTTTCTCCATATAGTTTATTATTGATTAGTATGAGCCACCCTATGAGAAATGCCCCTTCTGAAGAATATCTAACCTCCAGATAATATGACTGGCTTTTAACTTGCATGCTAAGCCTCGTGCTCAAAATTGGTGGTTAAATATTTGGAAATGTTCACTACAATGGCAACTACACAGTGTTCTACAAACTCCACAACTTTCATTAAAACCTAAGATATGAGAAAAAACCTGGAGAAGCAATTATGTCGTCACTTCACATCAAAAGGTATTAGGTTAAACTGCAATGGGATCAATGGATAGGGGTCATTTTATCTGAAAATACATTGAATTCAAACTGAACTTCTATCCATCTTATAATGAGATAAGGGAAAAAGTAGGGCCTCTGTAAATAGTGCTTTACTACCAAGCCCTGTTTTGCACAGGTAAGAAAACTGCCAGAAAAGCAAAGGTGTATTTGTGGAGATTCCTTACTCTTGGTCTTCCTGAACCTCACCTAATTTCCCAAAATCAGATCCTATAAGACTCAGGAAAGCCAAGCATGGTGGTTCATGCCTTTAATTCCAGTATGTGGGAGGCTAGAGTAGGCTCATCACCATGAGTTTGAGGCCACCCTGAGACTACATAGTGAATTCCAGGGCAGCCTGGGCTACAGTGAGACCCTGCCTCAAACAATAATAACAACAGCAAAAGTCTCTGGAGATAAAAACCCACTGGTCATTTAAGTCCTGAAAGGCTGCAAAGTCAGCAGGTCACCTACCACGGCTCTGACTTCAGGTGCAGATACTACCAAAGAATTGCTCTCTCTTCTAGGGCACCTGTTCTCAATAGAGACAATTTTTTATCTGTTTTCCCAAACTTCTTCAGCTCCAGTGGTTGCAGAATTTTTAACTTTGACTTCTTTTCCTTAATGGACAACAAAATGTTGTTAATCTTCCCCAAAAAACAATGGTCCTTACTCCTAATAATAAAAATAATTACATGGGGAACTTATAAAAAAATCTCATTGCCTAGGACACATTCCAAGTCAATAAAGTCAAATAATATGTAGATATGGGACCCAGTTATCATATGTGGATAAGGAACCCAGTTATCATATGTGGATATGGAACCCAGGCATCATATGTGGATATAGGACCCAGGTACCATATGTGGATATGGGACCCAGGTATCATGTGTGAATATGGGACCCAGATATCAAATGTGGATATGGGACCAAGGTATCATGTTTCTAAAGTTCTCCAGATGATCCATGGTACTGACAATATCAAGATCCACTGTTCTAAAAAGCCAGACATGGTGGCATAAGCCCATAATTCCAGCACTCAGGAGAGAAGTAGAGGCAGGAGAATTAGAAGTACAAAGTTGTTGTCAAATAAATAGAGAATTTGAAGCCAGCCTGGAATAAATGAGTAGGGGAGGGAAGAACTAAAACAGTATTCCAGATTATTCTAGCTACCCTTATATTGAAGCTGGACAATGTGACTCTACCAAACTCTGTATCACCTTTTAATTCCATTTTTTGCTAGAATCCTTGGATAAATGTCCTCACAGAAGTGGTAGGTGATAGCTCTTCTTATTTTTCTCTTGGTTTTTTTTTAAGGTAGGGTCTCACTCTAGCCCAGGCTGACCCAGAATTCACTATGCAGTCTCAGGGTGGCCTTGAACTCACAGTAATCCTCCTACCTCTGCCTCCCGAGTGCTGGAATTAAAGGCGCACGCCACCACTCCCGGCTGTTCTTATTTCTCTTGATGAATAAGTACTCTCTAAATAGGTCTCCATTACATCTTACTGGTCACCTTGGCTTTTTAAAGAATATTCTAAGAATCTAAAGTAAAATTAAGAGGAAAGTACAGGTATTCCATATACTCCCTGGCCCCCAGTTACACACACACACACACACACACACACACACACACACACACACACACACACACACACACACATCACTATTTTCAACATTCTACCAGAGTGATACATTCATTGTGAGTTATGAACATGCACTGACAGATCAAAATCTCTATAATAGTCAGTCCATAGATGAAGTATTCAGTCTCACTGGATGTAAACATGAATACCTCTTTATTTAAACCTTCAGTTGCCTCTTGGGTACCTAGGAGTAAAGTTGTTGGGTCAAAAAGTTGGTGTATAATTAACTTTATAAGAAAATGCTCAAGTTTTCCACAGTGATGTTCAGCTTGTATGCTTCCAGCCACAATGAAAGGAAGTTACTCCATTTCTGTCAGCAACAATTCACTATAGTTAGGCTTATTTGTCCATGAACTGGGAATGAACTGGTTTCAATTTGCCTTTCCCTAATAACTACTGATAGGTAACACGGTTTCATGTAGTTCTGGGCCATCTTCTTAGACATATACTACAAAGAAACTGTTGATATTTTATTCTAAAGTGCCTTTTTATAGTGATTTTTAGAACTTCATTGATTTGGAATATTTGAATCTGTGATATATATGTGCTAATATATTATACAACATATACATAACTCAGTCTTACAGAGTTCATTTTTGTTATTGATTTCTATGAATTTGTATTTAAGTGTATAAACATATAGACATTACATATTTGGATATATGCATGACTACATATATTCTGGAGACAAGTTTTTTGTCTGATATATAATGACTATTTAAACCCAAACTATAGTTTGCCTTTCATTTTCTTAGTACTGTGATGATGAGCAGAAATTGTGAACTTTAATAAAATTCAATATTTCATTTTTATCTTTAATATTTGTGCTTTTTGTGTTCCCTTTGCAACATATCCATCTAAAGTCCAAAAAAATTCTCCTATGATCTTCTCTAGAATTTTAAGTTTTCATTTGTATGTCTGGAGCTGTGATTTATCTTGAATTGATTTTTGTGTGTAATGTCACTTATTGAAAGAATTGAAATTAATTTTTGTTCATTTACTTCTATAACCTAGTATAACTTATCAAAGACTTGTACTTCTTCCATGAATTAACTTGATATCCTTGTTTAAAGTCAAATGACTATATATTTGACTATATATTTGCTGATTTCTTGCTGGTTTCTACATTTTTCTCAACTTATTTATCTAGACTTCTTGTTCTTGATTACTATAGATTACTATAGATTTGAGACCAGAAAGTGTGAGTCTTCCAATTTTACTTTGATCTAAAATTGTCTCTTGCTAATCTAAACCATATGTGACTTTATTTATATAATTTTATTTATATTTTTATTATTTATTTATGTATGTGTGCATGTATTCATATAAATGCAGGCTTTATTTAGATTTTTAGTTATCAATGTATCCAATCTGAATGTCAATTTGGAAAGAATTCACTTCACAAAAAATATTAAGTTTTATTGAATATGAACATAAAACCTGATTATTTAAATTTTTAATTTCTCTAATATTTTGTAGTTTTAGCACAGAAGTCCTTGGATAAAATTATTGCTTAATGCTTAATGTTTTATTTAATGTATATAGAATAGCTTAATTAGATGCTAACATGTAAAAACACAATTGATTTTGTACATTAGTCATGTGCCATAAAGTTTTCCCCAAACTAATGTATAAGTTTTATTGCTTTTTTTTCTTTATTGTCCATAATGAGTTACATTGTTTAGTGGGCCAACCATGAGTTGTTATCCCCAATTCCCTGTTGCCCCCCCTCCCCATCCCCAGTCAGCTGGATATCCTCCTCCGTGGGCCGTCTGGATCAGTCTTTGTGGTAGGGGACCATGGATAGCCCAGGCTTCAGCCGGGTTCTCATGACCCAAGTGTGTTGTTACTGAAGGTTACCAAGTCTCTGCTATTCTCCCCCACCACGACTCTCACAATCTTTCTGCCCCCTCTTCCGCTCAGTTCCCTGAGTCGTGGTGGGTGAGTATTAAGGCTGCTTTGGTGTTATGAGCTTAGGGGTTTTTGTGTAGAGATTCGTTGGTTTCTGTCTCACTGGCTTATCCTTTGTTGATTGAATGGCTATGGCTGTGAGTCCCTTGTTCATCCATTCATTCTCTGTGGGGCTCCATATGGATCCTCCCCCGTATGACTGTGGTGGCTCATCTCATGCCAGGATCTCAGCTTTCTGCCTGCAATCAGTTGGTAGGGTTATATGGGCCACAGCTCTCTCACTGTATCCTGAAAAATACAAACACAATCTCCATCGGAGAATGAGGTCAGTATCAGTTAACAAATATACAACAATCTGGATTACCTAGCTTCTATTTTCAAAAGCCTCCCCGGCAGACACTCGCATAGTGCATCTTCTCTTGGGAGCCCAAGAGTATGGGGTCCAGTGCATATCGCCCTGAATCCCCGGTTCCAATCAAGGGTTCCCCTTCACTGAGTGGAATATTTGGCCGAATTTAATAGCTGTTGATTGTCTCCCCCAGGCCCAGGCTCCTCCATTGCACAATTGCTCCTTTCTTGGTTTCCTTTTCTTTCCCAGTAGGAGGTGTGGTCAGCCTACTCATGGCCTCAGACTGTGTTTCATGTCAGTGGTCTGTTTACACCAGCTGTCGTTGTTCAGCTTCCCCTGGCAGCTTGTGTAGTGTCTTCCAGCACTGCACTAACTGCCATCTGGGGGCTGGTTACCATTCCAGACCTCGAAGAGTCTCTCGATGCTGAACAATGGTATTCTGTGGTTTCTTCAGCAACAGGGTTTTGCCTCAGGCCTGGGGAGGGCGTTCAAGAGCCTTGACAGAATTCTGTCTTGTTTTTGTAACCTCATGGGTCACTTTGGTCAACAGCTCAGTGAGGGAAGGAACCAGTGGCCAGGACCTGGGGCTGTCAGACTGCTCAATTGTTCACAGACTTAGACATTCTCCCCTACTACTCACAGTTTGAAATTTATTTATTTTTTTAAATATCTTTACAGTTTGGAATTTTATATTTAAATAATCAATCATCAGCAAATAGAGATTATTTCTTCCCCTCCATTTTGATGCCACAGGTTTATTGTATATAGTTTTTTTCACTGATAAGAATCTCCAATAAAACATTGATCGTAGTTAATGTGAGAATATATCCTTGTTTTGTGCCTGTCTTAAAGGGAACATTTATGATCTCATGATATCATAAAATTAGTGTTGGCTGTAGATTGAGTGTAGGTTTTTATTATCAGATTAAGGAAAACTATTTTAACTCCTGAATGACGACTAGACCCATCAATTCAGTATCCAAATAATGTCTTAACAAAATTTGTGACTAGGACTTGGATCAGAATTCAAATTAAAGGTGTGGACTATGTTTACAGAAATGAGAAGTGCATGTTCTGTGCAAGGGCATTGTTGTAGTCAGCTCCACATGGCAGGAATGAGCATCCAAACCAGACACAGTTTATAGGAGGAAGGGATTTATTTCAGCTTACAAATGCAGGAGGAAGTCATCAATGGCAGAAGAACTGCTTCCATACACCCATGCAGAGAGAAACAGCCTGTATAAACTAAAAACAAAAAGCACCAACAGCAGCAAGCAGTAGGGTCCTCAGGCAGAGCTCAAAACCTCTCTGCATTATTTTGGCTGGAATGTAGATCTGCTCCGAGTGACACCTTAGGATACCAGGATCCATTCCCAGTGACGCCTCCTCCAGTCTGGCAGTTAGAGAGCGAAGTTACAAGCTTTAATAAAACACCTAAGTCTAAGGGGGAGATACATTCAAACTGCCACAGGTATGGAAAACAGATTATGGAACTAAGTTTGAGTTGAGGTTTTTTCGTGTGTTAGTGATTTTAGTCTAACCTGAAATAAGTGCCAAAATCACAGCAACGATTTTATAAAGATTGCATTGTATACCAGTGACTTGAAATGGAGGAGGCAAGGTGCTTGGCCTATTTGATCTCCAATTGCAATAAAAGGAGATGTGATACTGCAAAAGG
>PVHP010043361.1:0-14582 GCA_004024765.1 Zapus hudsonius
GAGAGAGAGAGAGAGAATGGGCACACTAGGGCCTCTAACCACTGCAAACAAACTCTAGATGCATGCACCACCTTGTGTATTTGGCTTTACCTAGGCACTGGGGAATTGAACCTGAGTCATTAGGCACTGCAGTCAAGCACCTTAACTGCTGAGCCATCTCTATAGCCCCCAAAATTTCTTTCTATATCATCTTGACTGGCATTTCTAACCTGATGCCTATTAAATTTCTCAGAACTTCATACATTTCCATCAAATTAATCTTCTGGAAATTGTATCTTTATTTTCTTCCCCAGCTTTCCACTCAGAGCCCATTTTCACCATGGTCCTTGTCACTGGACAGGTTGTTAGTTGCCTAGCTCTGTTCTGAGTCCCCTTGGCTCTCTGCACCCTCAGGTTGAGTCAGATGTCATGACTTTTCTCTCCAGGCCTGTCTCTCTTCTGTACAGTCTATCCTGCCATGGCTAATGGGCTCCACCGCTTAGCAGGACTTATCCTCCTGCTCAGTGGTCCTTCATGCTTTTACGTCAGGATCACACTCTGTAGTCTCTGCTCCAGCCTCCTTCAAGCTTTTATTTCTGGATTCTTGCTCAAACTGACTCTGGAATGAGTCAGTCTTGCCCATCTTGTAGGACTTGCTTGAATTAACTTTCACAGAAGCCCTGTGGGCTGGGGATGTAGTGGAAGACCACTTGTCTAGTGTAGGCAAGATGCTGGGTTAAGTCAGCAGAATTGAGAAACAACCCACCACTACCAACAATGCCCCCCCAAAGCAAAGCAAACCAAAGTAGCCTTCACAAATGCACTATTTAGTTATAATTCTATTATAATGTCACTCACAATTATGTAATATATGCATCTTTCATGCTCCCACTCCTATGACTAGAAGGGTGTGAGCTGCTTAGGTATAGGCCTTATGAGTCAGATCTCCAGACTCTTCTAATACTCTTAAAATTTCAGTATAACTACGTAAAGATTTTGTTGATTATAGGTTATATGTGTAGATACTGTAGTATAAGGTAAAACTGAGAAATTTAAAAGCATTGAATCCATTAAAAGATCAGTAACAAAGGCATATTAATGAAAATGACATTCTTTTAAAATGATTATAAAATATTAATGAGAATGGCATTCTTCGTTTAGAGCTTAACAGAAGTCGGCTAGATTGTTCTTATGTTTTCAGTTGGTACGTTGTTTTGGTTGACTACTGCGTGTAAAGAAAACCTGGCCTTACGTAGATACATCGATTGGAAACATTTGATCTCTTCATCTACATACTCTTTGATCCTTCACCAAAACTCAGCAAGTGCTCATTTTGTAAAGTTCGTCAGTGGAATCAAATCAGCGAGCTTTCTCTTCCAGTACTGTCTGTCTGCTGGTCTGCTTGGCCCTTGGAATGGATCTTTTCTGCATGGGTGGTTTAGTAGGTGATGGATGGGCGATCATTGGGAACATGCTGTGTCACCCAGTTACGCAGTCTCTAAAGCCATGTTACGCTAAAAATTATATTCTGACCTCAGAAACAGCTTTAGGTCCTGGAAAGCTGTTAGAGCAGCAGACATGAGTTCCACTGTGCTTTTCACTGTCTTAAAGGCTTGGCGATCTCATCATTGCCACTGATGTAGTCATCTGGTTTCCTTGAGGCAACAGGCTTCACCCAAAACAAAAAGCAAGCGCAATGGGAAAATTCCAAGTTTATTGGCAAATCTCAAGGTTGGTGAGCTGCCAGTTTATTCTTTCTATTCATGATGGGGTTTCTTGAAATAAAGGGCAATTCCTAATGATCATACCTCAAAACAATGCAAAATCAACAACAACAACAAACCAAAAATAAGAAAAACCAAAAGACCGGGAGGTGACTGAGCAGTTACAGGCACTGGTTTGCAGTCTGCAGACAGTTCAGTTCCCAGGCATCCTGGTAAAGTGACATGAATGTGCCTGCAGCAATGGGAGGTGGAGCCCCAAGAACCAGACGCTTGTGGGCCTGCTAGTCTGATGCTTGTTTGCAGTCTGGGCAGTTCATTTGCAGTGGCAAGAGACCCTTGTCTTGAAGGTGAGTCACAGACACCTTGAAGCTGTCTTCTGACCTCCCGTGCACCCTGGCGCAGGTACCCACGCAACACACATCAACCAACCAACCAGTGTAAATGCTGTCTTACAGGCAAACATTGTGCTTCAAGTGGAAGGAGCTGTGCTCACTTTCCATTTTATCATGCACAATATTGTATATGCAGAGACCAGGATCTAATGACATTTATTTTTATTGCTTCACCAAGGATATTCCTAACAAAACAGCATTTTTTCTCTATACAATGATTATTTGTGTGGCTTGATTCAGGTGTTTCCCATAAAGTCATGTGTTCTGAATGCTAGATTTCTAGCTGAAGGTGGTTTGGGAATTGGAGCATTCTGGAGGCAACATATTGTTGGGGGGTAGGCTTATGGCTGTTCTAGCCAGCTTCCCCGTGTCAGTGTTTGGCACACTATCCTGCTGCTGTTGTCCACTTCATGGCCAGGAGGTAGTGTCCAGCCTCTGCTCATGACATCCTTTTCCTCTGCCATCATACAGCTTCCCCTCAAGTCTGTAAGCCAAATAAACCCTTTCCTTCCACAAGCTGCTTTTGGTCGGGTGCTTTGTGCAGCAACGAGATGCTGACTGCAGCACTGACCCAGTTCTTGGGCTATAGAAAGAAACCCTATTTCAAAAAACAAAGCTAAAAAATATTAGAGCTTATTTCAGACACTTTTTATGTGTGCAGTAGTGTGTTGATTGAGAAAATGTATGTGCATTTGTGTGTGTGTGTGTGTGTATAGGTGTGCACTCTGCACAGGTATGTCCCCCTCTATCAATCATCCACATGTTTCTTTGAGATGGAGTCTGTTAGTGATTTTGGAACTTGCTGATTTCCTGAACCCCAGTGAGTCTCTGGTCTATACTTCCCACTGTATTGGGTTATAGATGTGTGTGTGCTGGGGGCTTGAACTTGGGCCCCTCAGGCCCTCACGCTTTTGCTGGAAGTGCTCGTTAACTGTTGAGCCCTAGATACATTTTTTTTATATAGCTATGACTAAGCTTTTCTTTTTGTTCTGTAATATAATGTTAAAATTATCTTGTTGACTTGAAGTTGTTTGCTGTGATCAGGTGAAAGATTAAGCGAGGATTGGTGGTGCACGCCTTTAATCCCAGCACTGGGGAGGCAGAGGTAGGAGGATTGCCGTGAGTTCAAGGCCACCCTGAGACTACATAGTGAATTCCAGGTCAGCCTGGGCTAGAGGGAGACCCTACCTTGAAAAACCAAAAAAAAAAAAAAAAAAAAAAAAAAAAAAGAGATTAAGTGAGGAACTGGGATAATTGGACATTTAATACATAATAAAGTATGCTGTAGTCAATACAGGTATCATCAGATTGGCATTTAAGACCAGCATATGAACTAGTAAAAAATTGTTTTTGGTGTTGGGAGATTGCACTCTGGACCTCCCTCGCCATTGCTTGGCAGTCTACTAAACTACACCCCCAGCACCTATTTAAGCATTTTTAAGAGAGGGTTCTTTCTTCTAAAATTTTATGTGCATGCCTGCGTGTATGTGTGTGCACGCCAGGGACTCTTGCTGCTATAAATAGGCTCCACTTTGTATTCGGCTTTATGTGGGGACTGGGGAATTGAATGAAGGCCAATAAGCTTTGCAAACAAGCACCTTCAACTGCTGAGCCACCTTTCCAGCCCAAGGATATTCTCCTAAAAATCTTCGTAGTGTGGGAAATCTTAAGCTATTCTGAAACCAAGATTCACTGTGTTCCTGCCATTCATATTCAAATGGTCAGCTCATCTAACCAACTCATGGTTCATAATTGCTCTATTTCCCCTGATGATTTTTGAATCAAATCCCAGATATCACACAATTTTATCATCTGTTTTTATTTATTTCCTTGTTTTTAGAAGAGAGTATGTAAGAGCTTCATTCTTCCTGTGATTGTCCTGTTTGCTTCATGCCAGCTGTTGTGGCAGGCCTGGTATGTCGTTTTCCACACAAGTGCTTCCTCATCCCCCCTTCTGTGCTAGTCACAGACAGTAAACCCTGCAGGTGTATTATATGCGAGTGTATCTGTATATACAACATGCATATTTACAAATTAATTCCGTACAAGCCTGATATGGTGGCCCACATCTTTAATCCCAGCACTTGGGAGGCTAGAGTTAGGAGGATCATTCTGAGTCTGAGGTCAGCATGGCCTAGAGTGAGACTCTACCTTAAAAACAAAAAATTAATAAAGTACAAAAGGAAGTTGTTAGGTATATTAGCTATAGCAATGAAAATATTAAATTACGTGTCTCGGTATGGACTTCAAAACAGAAGAACCAGATGCTGACACCTGCATGTGGACCACCCGCTAGCGCAGCAGCTGTACCGTAGCCTCAAGAGCTGAATTAAACTCGCCATTCAGGCTCTGTGATTGATACTGGTTTCCATGATGATTTTTCCAGAATGACAAATGCCTTTTGTTAAGGTTCCAATTATAAGGATAGTTTCTTTCAACATGTGCAGTATTACAGTTCTAGAACTGTGTCTTTTTTTTTTTTTTTTTTTGGTTTTTTGAGGTAGGGTCTCTCTCTATTCCAGGCTGACCTGGAAATCACTATGTAGACTCAGGGTGGCCTTGAACTCACGGCAATCCTCCTACCTCTGCCTCCCGAGTGCTGGGATTAAAGGCGTGTGCCACCACGTCCGGCCAGAACTGTGTCTTAAAATAATGAAAAATGTTGTGAATATATCGACATACTGGATTAGGTTCTAGGCTCAGCTGTCTTCTCTAAACTTGCTGTTTCTTTTCTTTTCTATAGATCTTTAATGGCATCAAGAGTGTTGTGAAAATTTCAAATGAAAAAGTAAAATGCATTTGGTTCACTACTCATAGGAGTTATACCAGCTTAGTATCTTTGTAAATATTTGTGTTAGCTTAAACATTGTTACTGAGTCATCTCCCTCAGTTCATTATTGAGTGCTATATGACTTCTGAGACAGGGCTTTATGGAGTTCAAGCTGTCCTTGAATTTACTGTGTAGTGAAGGGTAGTCTGGAATTCTTTTTTTTTTTTTTTTTTTGGTTTTTTGAGGTAGGGTCTCACTCTAGTCCAGGCTGACCTGGAATTCACTATGTAGTCTCAGGGTGGCCTTGAACTCAAGGCAATCCTCCTACCTCTGCCTCCCCAGTGCTGGGATTAAAGGTGTGCGCCACCACGCCCAGCTGGTAGTCTGGAATTCTTGTTTTTATATCCTAAATGTTGGGATTACAGGTATGTATCACCACACCTGGCTGACCATTGTATGATTCTTAAAATGAGACCCGAAATCTTTAAATTCTGAGTAGGAAATACAAAAACTAGGACTGGGGAGACGGCTCAGTGGATAAAATATTTGCTGTGCACCTCTGAGGACCTGATTTGGATCTCCACAGAGGAAAGCTGTGGTGACTTTTGTAATCCCAGTGTACCTATGGTGAGATGGGAGGTGCACACAGCGGGGCTGTCTGGAAAATCACGAGAGATGGAGGTGGAGACAGGAGAGCTGCCTGGAAGTTCATGAATGAAGCAGTGAGCAACAATGAGAGTCCCTGCCACAATGGAGGTGAATACTGGCCTGAAAGTTGTCCTCTAACCGCCCCCCAAAGGTACATGTGCCTATATATATAGGCACACACACACACACACACACCACACACTAAATTAATGAAGGTTAAAAAAGAAAATGCAAGCCAGGCATGGTGGCAACACTGTTAATCCCAGTCCTTAGGAAGCATAGGTGGTAGAATTGCTCTGAGTTCAAAGTTAGCCAGAGACTACATAGTGAATTCCAGGTCATCCTGGGCTAGAAGTGAGACCCTACCTGGGAAAACCAATAAATAAATAAACAATATACTATTAATATGACTTCTAGTTTATATCAATCAGTATTAGTGAAATGCTTAGTATATTTTGCTTTTTTTTTGTTTGTTTTTGGAGGTGGGGTCTTGCTCTAAGCCCAGACTGACCTCGAATTCATTTTTGTCTCAGGCTGGCTTCGAACTCACTGCCTCCTGAGGGCTGGGATTAAAGGTGTGTGTCATCATACCCAGCTCTTAGTTAGTTTGTTTATTTATCTGTTTTTAATAAACTTTAGAAAGTCTGCTCCCTCCTCTCCTGGCACAGTCCTAGCCAACCATGTTTTTTTTTTTTCTTTTTGGATAATACATTTGTGTAAGTAAATTTTTTTCTGGCAAGTACTAAGAGAAACATTGTTTCTTTTTCTTTTTCTTTTCTTTCTTTTTTTTTTTTTGAGGTGGTGTCTCACTCTAGCCCAGGCTGGCCTGGAATTCACTATGTAGTCTCAGGGTGGCCTCAAACTCATGGGTAATCCTCTAAATTCTGCCTCTCATGTGCTGGGATTAAAGGCATATTTCACCATGCCTGCCTAAAAAAATCAGATTTTGACATAGCCTCAATCCCATGGAGCATACCAGCAACCCAATTGAGGAGGGCCCTCATTGGACTTGGGGCAGGGAAGAGGGAAACAACACATGACTTGTTCATACAAAGTGTCTATTTAATAAAAAAAAATTGAGGTTTTGTCCATTAATTACCAAATGTATGCGGTCTGGTGGAAGATTCAAAGAACATATCTATGGTGACCTAAGATTGTTAGTTATTCACCTGCGACACTTAATACAGCATGTGAAGAGAGAAGCTCATTCTGTTGGATCTAGTTTTTAGTTTCCTGGCAGACTATTTAAATAATTCAAAGCAGGTCACTGATGGTGCCATCCTTTCCTTTTCTTTTTCGAGACAGGATCAGGCTATGTAGCTCAGACTGGCCTTGAACTCAGGCCTTCCCTTGCCCCCCATTGCTGGGATTACAGGCAGGTACCATCACTTTGGCTGGTTATTCCTTTTTTGTTTGTTTTTCAAGGTAGGGTCTTGCTCTAGCCCAGGCTGACTTGGAATTCACTATGTAGTCTCAGGGTGGCCTTGAGCTCACTGAGATCCTCCTACTTCTGCCTCCCAAGTGTTGGGATTAAAGGCGGGCGTCACCATGCCTGGCTGCTTTGCTATTCTTATCCTGAGCTTCTGAGATGAAATTTCTATAACCTCCTTTTGTCACCTCCTAATTGGGAACTCTTAATGTGTGACGTGTGACCTACAGTGCTCTTGTATTACCATCTTTTGTAGATGTGGGCAGCTTGGCCCTTGGTGAACATGTACAGTCTGACCTGCTTCCTTCATATTCAGTCTTTTTAAATTATTTATTTGCAAGCAGAGAGAGAGAGAGAGAGAGAGAGAGAGAGAGAGAGGAGAGAGACAGACAGAGAGGATGGGCATGTAAGGGCCTCTGGCCTCTAATTCTAGTGCATGCACTAGTTTGTGCATCTGGTTTTATGTGGGTACTGGAGTATTGACCCTGGGTTGTTAGGTTTTGCAGGCACATGCTTTTAACCATTGAGCCATCTCTCCAGCCCTATATTCAGTTTTAATCCTCACTCCCATATTTATACTCGGAGGTTATTTTTTAGTGTAAATAGCCTCATTCAGATAAAAGTTTCATTGGCCAACTGGAAAAAAATCTCCATTATGACTCCTTGTTTAGATTGTCAAGAAGGCCTTCTATATTTTATTTTTTTAAAAAAAACTTTATATACTTGCAAGCATAGAGAAAGATATATATATATATATATATATGTATGTGTATATATATATATATATATATATATATATATATATATACACATAGAGAGAGACAGACAGACAGACAGACAGACAGACAGACAGACAGACAGACAGACAGACAGACAGTGTGGGCACACCAGGAGCTCTAGCCACTGCAAATGAACTCCAGATATATGCACCACTTTGTGCATCTGGTCTATGTGGGTACTGGGGAATTGAACCCTAGTCCTTCGGACCTGGAGGCAAGTACCTTAACCACTGAGCGATCTCTCCAGCCCAGCCTTTTATTTTAAAAAGGTTGTACTAGCTTTACTGTTAGTACTTAATCAGTACTTCCTGAAGAGCACTGGCAAGGAAACAACTGAAGTCAGTTCAGACAGGGCAGAGCATCCAGAATGGGTTGGAAATAGGGACTGAAGAGCACATGTGGAAAGTCAGCTTTGGGCCCAACTAGTGTGGATGGTCAAGTTCCAGGAGTCTTTAGCTGAGAGTCAGAATGCTGAGGAGATTTACACATTACTGCTTGTTGATTCCATCAAATAGGTAGTGGGCCATGAATTTTTAAAAAATATTTTCTTTTTTTTTATTTATTTTTATTTTATTTTATTTTTTTAAATGATTTTTTAAAATGTTTTATTTATTTATGATGGAGAGAGAGAGATAGATAGAGATAGATAGAGAGAGAGAATGGGCTTGCTAGGGCCTTCATCCACTGCAAACGCACTCCAGACACATATGCCCTCTTGTGCATCTGGCTGTATATGGGCACTGGGGAATCGAACTCGGGTCCTTCTGCATTGCAGACAAATGCCTTAACCGCTAAGGCATCTCTTCAGCCCTAAATATTTTCTTTATTCATTTTCAAGCAGATATATATATATATATATATATATATAGAGAGAGAGAGAGAGAGAAAGAGAGAAAGAGAGCAAGCGAGCACACCAGGGCCAACCACCTTGTGGGTCTGGCATATGTGGGTACTGGGGAATTGAACCAGGGGCCTTAGGCACTGGAGGCAAGTGCCTTAACCGCTGAGCCATCTCTCCAGCCCAGTGGGCCATGAGTTTTTATAGGACAGGTGTAATATTGATACCTTTAAAGATGTTCTAAAAGTTTCTGGTAGTGCTGGGGATCGAACCCAGGACCTTTGGCATGCTGTGCCAGTGCACTGTTCCTCCAGACCAGTAGTGCCAAAGTTTTGAGACAATATATAAACTGTGATCCTGTGATTTTTGTAAATGCACTGACAGAAGCATATTATTTAAGTGTCCTTTTCAAAGAATTGAGTTTTACAAAATATCTAAACTGATAGTCTGAGGTAGAAAGGGAAATAGTCCCCCTTTTTTCAGGTGCATATATCCCAGGATCCCCAGGGGATGTCTGTGAACATGGGTGATGTCACCCATCGGTGATAAGAGTTTCATGCATAAGTTAGGCAAATAAGAGATTAATGACAATAATAGAATAGAGGCGCTATTACAGTGTATTGTAATAAAATCTCCGGGATTGCACTTGGGTTTGGGGACTATCAGTCATTTTAGGATTGTTTGAATCATAGGCATCTCAGTATAGCTGCAGACAGTGTGGTAACAAGGTGAAGGCTAAGGCCAGTGGACAGACAAGGAAGACTGGGTGTGGTGAAGCATCATGGAACCAGAGTTCATCTCACTAAAAATCAGAACTTCATGGAGTTTAAAGCTGGAAAAGGGGGCTGGAGAGATGACTCAGTGGTTAAGGTGTTTGCTTACAAAACAGAAAGACCCAAGTTTGAATCCCTAGTACCTACGTAAAAGCCAGACGCATAAGGTGGTACATTTGTCTGGAGTTCATTTGCAGTGGCTGAAGGCCCTGGCGGTGCATCCATTCTATCTACCCCTTTCTCTCTCAAATAAAATAAAAAAATTTTAAAAAGGCTTGAAAATTTATTTATCTATTTATTTATTTATTTCTATGTTTTGTATTTCATACTTTAGGTTATAGTTAACCAGCTAACTGAAACTGGGAAGTGAAACTGTGGATAACGTGTGGCCACTACAGAAGTTTACATGAGTTTTTAATGATCCCATTTATTTACTGTAGTAGGAATTAAACTCCTAAATCTTCCTGTATTCTAGGCAAATGTTCTACCGCTCAGCTACATTCTTAGTCCTTAATAATAATTTAAAAACATATGGCATAATGAAATCCATTGCTTTGTATGCTAACTTAAAAAATTATTCACTTTAAAATACAAGTAAGAAGACTAACTGCCACAATTGTGGCATTGAACCCATTAGAAATAAAATAATATAGTTGTGCTTGGCATGGTGGTGCATGCCTTTAATCCTAACATGTGGGAAACAGAGATAGGAGGATCTATGAGAGTTCCAGGCCACCCTGAGACTACATAGTAAATTCCAGGTCTGCCTGGGCTAGAGCGAGACCCTACCTCGAAAAACAAAATAATAATAATAGAGTTGGTGTAAATACCATGTTGGTGATAGGTGAAAATGAAATAAAATATTAGGGATATGAAGTTTCATATTCTGATAGGGCAAACTGTTCACATGTGAGGGATTTATAAGCATTTGAATTTCTTGCAATTCTATGTAAGATTATGAATGTTTCTCCAATTATAATTAGTAGTAAGTAAGATTTGGAATGTTTGGCTTAGCACTGAACTCTAAAATGGAGCCATTGTGGAGAACTGGAGGAGAGAGAAAGAGAGAGAACACACAAAGTAGAACAGGTTTCTAGAAGGTAGAACTGATTAAATTGAAAGACCACCATGCTTTCAGATACACAAAATACAGTGATTTTTTGTGAAAACAGGAAAGCTTAAGCTTTTAGTTGCATTTGGAGATTTTTTAGACCAGTTCCTTTATTTAAAGCCATTTTCCTGCTATGTTGGGTACTTTGCCAAGTTGTAGAACAATACAGATTTGATCCCGTCATCACGGTGTGTTCTAGTAAAGAGACAGACAGTAAAAACTATTCTGTGGCTGGACCTCAAAGGAGTTGTGTGTTATAAGAATGTATGACAGGAGAGAGACTTTGGAATGAGCTGTATTAAGAGGGTGGTAAGACATTAAGAGTGTTTCTAAAATACTTTTTTAGACTCATCAATCCTATTTAAAAATCTGCCTTCCACTGATAACAGTTGGCTTTGTTGTTGTTGTTCATTGTGGAGACTGCATGATTAGCAAAAGAAGTGACTAATGAAAGTATTTGTTATTTCTTTGTAGAGATACTATTAATTATCTTAGGATTCTTGTAATGTCTTGCCATAGCAATTAATGAATGAATTAATGAATATTGTAGTTGAATATCTATTTATTGCCTAAAGCAAAGGTTTTCACAGATATATTATCTATCATAAGGAATATATTTATTTTATTTTATTTTATTTTTTGTTTTTTTGAGATAGGACCTTGCCCAGACTGACTTGGAATTCACTATATAGTCTCAGGGTGGCATTGAACTCATGCAGATCCTCGTACATCAGCCTCCCAAGCTCTGGGATTAAAGGCATGTGTCACCATGCCCGGCTAGTGTTTATTTTTTACATAATAAAATTTTTATGAACTATATATTCATTTCTAATACATAATGTAATTTAAAAGTATGATTTAATATTTTTTACCAAATATGATTAATGAGTATATTAAATAAATAATATCACTTCAAAAATTAATTGATAGACTTTACCATCACCAGTAGTTTGAATAACTTTATTTTTGACATATTTTTATGCATTTATGCTTTTTTTTTTTTTTGGTTTTTGGTTTTTGGAGGTAGGGTCTGACATGGAATTCACTCTGTAGTCTCAGGGAGGCCTCATATTCATGGTGATCTCCTAGCTCTACCTCCTGCCCTGCACATTTATGTTTCTGTATCAATAATTTTACTGATATTCTTTGTTGCTGCTGGATCTTTCTTCTTATAGTAGAGAATTAATGTAACTTATTTTTATTTATTTTTTGGTGACTGCTTGCCTTTTCACGTGCTGAAATAAGTACCATGATGCTTTTACTTTTTATTTTTTTCCCTGAGGTAGTGTTTCTCTCTAGCCCAGGCTAACCTGGAATTCACTATGTAGTCTCAGGTGATCTCCTACCTCGCCATCACACTTGGCTTTACTTTTAATTTTGCTGTAATAATTTTCATTTCCTTTTTTTTACATTTCAGTGAACGTTTAATATTCTTCAATACCTACCAAAAGTAGATTTCAGCTCATGAAGATCACATAAATGACCTTCACTTCTCAGCATCGCAGATACTCGGAAACACAAAGTCCAAGCATGGATAGATAGTGGAAGTAAGAAAGGAACAAAGCAAGTTTGCTTAAAAAAATAACAAAAAATGTTCCAATTGATCCCATCCAGATCTGTAGTTTGTGGTCTGTCTGATCTGATAATGCTTCCTCAGATGCTCACACACATGGGGTGTGCACAGGGGGTGCTCACGCACACACAGACATGCAGCCAGTTCAGTGTCCTAAGGCGCCTACCTTCCCCTTACACTCCACAAGCTGCTTCTCTGGAGGCAGGAATATGCCCTGGCTGACAGTTTTCGCTGCTGGGGAGGACCTGGCCGCCACAGGAACACCTATCACTTGCAGATGCCCTCCCTGCCCTCGCCCTCGGCATTCTGCCACACCACGACTGCTGGGAGCTGGAGTTGGTGAGGTCACTGCTCTTGGGGTGCCTGTGGGAGGGTCTCAGAATCCTGCGCTGGCCACGGCCTTCTTGGTGCAGCCTCAGGCTGGGCTCCCTCCTGCTCCCTGTCCTCGCCTTCTGTGCCTTAAGACCTCTATTAAACTGCTTGCAAGGTCGCTTGCCCATGGCTGGCCCTGGGCAGGTCACTCCAATGGGTCCCCACCACTAGCCTGGGCCAGGAGGGGCTTCATCTGCATTTTAAGAACTGACCTGCTTCTTCACTTTTATTGGATCCCATGGAGCCCAGGTTGGCCTCAGACTCCTGATCCCCTTGCCTCTGCCTCCTGAGTATTGGGATTTCAGTCCTACACCACCACGTCTGACTGGCTTCTTACATACTAGCACAAAATTTATGGTATATTTAGAAAATTTCTTCAGGAAAATTAAGGAAACAGTTTCTCCCCACCTTTGGTGAAATGGTGCCGAGAACTTTGGGCAGTTCAGATAGGGAGTTCCTTGATGAATTCCAGGTTGCCCTCTGAGCTGTTTTGCAGGCCTTGGTCACTACCGCGGTCCTGTGATCAGTGGGATCATGCGGTGGGAATGGGGTCAGCTAGGAGCTGGGCTCACCTAGTAACAGGTGTGCAGCCGGCTTTCAGGTCACCGCTGGGCCTCGGAATCCATACAGACGGCATGCTGCCTTGGCTCCAGCATGGGGGCTGGGCCGGCCTTTGTCCCCGATGCTTCCAATGAGACTCTTGGCAGCTGTCCAGATTGGAAACATACCTTCTCAGGTTGCTACCTTAGCTTGTCTGAGGACAGTGCCTGGGGTAGGAGCTCCCGTGCGTGCGTGTGTGTTGGGATTGTATGTGCAGCTCATCTGTTGACAGTGGGCAGGGTTGTATCCTAGCTTGTCTGAGAGCAGTGCCTGGCATGGAGGTGGTGCTGGGAGGGGGTTGTCTGCTTTGAGAGTATGTGTCTTCTCTGCTGACAGCTGGCGAGCAGCTTTGAGAGACCTGTAGACGTGTGGCTCCTTTTCTGATGAGCTTCACTCAGTTACCTTTTCACATTATGTCACTTGGTTCTTTGGTGCCTGTCATTAGTACCGTGTCTGCTGGAGGAGGAAGTGGCTAAGGGTGGTTGGATCCTAGTGTGGCAAGCGTGGTGGTGTTTGTGTTCCTGGAGCTTGCTCTCTGGTGTCACCCTTCCGAACTCCTTTGCACTGTGTGGGCTCGTCCTTTTCTGCACTCCCTGTGAATACGTAGTGCTGCGGGTATTGGAGTAAACTCATCTTCCTCCTTCACTGGGCCACAAACAGGCCGTATTCTTAGGGCTACAGGCCCAGTGCTCAGTCAATGTTGGTCCAATAAATAATCTTGTCATATGCTCAACTGTGAATATATTGTCATTTTTTACAAAATTATTTTCTCCAAATATAAACTCTAGGCCAGATTGGGCCAGTTATGGTAGACAGCCACCATCCTGGTTGTGAAGGCTTCAGGGTGTTCTGAAATCCAGAGAGATTAGCTAATCACCTGTCTCTCTCTCTCAGGAAGGCTTCAGCCTGCTTTCAGCTCTTCCCTCTAAGCACCATGTAGCGTCCTCCCTGGGTTATGGTCTCTAGTAGTAAGAACAACTCCGGAGTGAATTTTTTAGTTTTTAGCACTATATATACTAGGAAAAAAAGTATTTATTTTTGATCTAAGACTTTATTCTAAAGGGTGAGAGGGAAGAGGGAGAGAGAGAGAAGAAAGAAGGGAGGCAGAGAGGAAGGGGGTGCATGCACCAGAGAAAGAGGGGAGAGAGAGGGAACAGATAGGTTGATGTTGTTTTTCAACACAACCTAAAGCAGAAGTACAGAGACCCCTAAGACCTCAACAATAAAGCAACCTTAATACCCAAAATCTATAAAATACCCAGTTAAATTTGTAAACAGTTCTCATTTTGCTGTAAAGGCCCTGGCATGCTGGGAAACACATGCAAACACACACGTGCATGCACAAATAAAAATTAAAAAATGTATTTGGTGGTTTATGCAGTAAATAAAGTTTTATTTAATTGCAAACTGTCATAGCCATATGCCACTGGATGAATCTCCAAACCAGGTACAATTATGGAAGGAAAGGATTTATTGAAGCTACAGATCCAGGAGTAGTTCAATAATAGCAAAAGAGGCTGGCCCCCTTTCACAGATCCAAGCAGAAAGAAACCCATCCCTACCACCACACACACACACACACACACACACACAC